>VWZF01000181.1:2333670-2343704 GCA_013396755.1 Sclerurus mexicanus | reverse complement strand
TTTTTTTTTTTTTTTTTGACATCAACTTCTGGGGGATTAATCCCTCTGCAGAGTTTGCCGTGCCTTGTCATGTGAGTAACGTCCTGCACAACTTAACGAGATAAACCCTGACAAGCTAATCAGGCCGGGCGGGGGCTGGCACCGCGTCCTGGGGCCGCTCCGCGTCCCCGCTGCCTCCCGCGACCCCGGCCCTCCGCGGATCGCTGACCGCGCCGGCGGGGAGGCTGCGGAGCCCCGTCCCCTNAAAAAAAAAAAAAGGCAAAAGGGAGGGGGAGTGTGATGAGGGAGGGCGGAGGAGAGAAACCAGCAAGTTATTCAAATTCAGCCTCATCTGAATAATCGTGAATTTGATCCAGTCAGAGCTGCAGACTGTACATTAAAAATAAACGTCCAGGAGGCATTTACTGAAGTTGATTTATTTTTTTAAGAAACAGGTTTTAAAAATGCAACGTCTCTTCAGCCCCTCCCCCAAATATGGAGTGAGTTTTCAGGTACTGCACGAACCTTGAGGAATGGTATCAGTGTGTCTGCAACACTTAAGCTGAATGCATGAAACCCCCCCCAATTATAATTGTATGTTCGCAAAGTACATATGGCAGCTGCACTTTTTGTATGCTTTGTTATGGTATGGTATGTAATGTAAATATGTAAGTTCCCGACCCAAAACACAAGCTCGCTTTCCCCGTAACAACCAAAAAAAAAAAAAAATAAAAAAGTTGCTTTGCAAACTTAAAAAGAATGACATTACTGCCGTGCTACTGTCAGAGACAGCAGTGATTATTTGGTCTGTTTGTTCCCATTCAGAGTTAATACACGACAATAGTTTTACTCTGTGCTGCTTGACGTGAAACCACTGGGGTTGGGCAATTCTGTTCCAAACAAACACAACTTCTACACCCATCCCTGGGACAGCGAGCCGAGAGCTGAGCGAGTTTTGCAATGGAGAAAAGCATCACTTACCACGACGGGGATCTAGATCTCGGCAAATGCTGCCAGTAGGTCTGAGAAGTGAAAAAAACTGGAAGGGAAGCGCAAAAAGCAGAAAGTTGGAAAGGGGGATTTGTGTGTGTGCGTGTGTAAAAGCCAGAGGGAAATGTGAGCACAGCGCTCCCTGCTCGCCCTGGTCGCTACCAAAACAAAGATCCAGGAGTTAAGGGAGCAAAGCTGTGCCAGATCTACACACACAGCTCTTCAGGGCCAAACCTCAGCTCCTCACTCACTCCAGCTAGCGACAAGGGTTAATGCTCCGGAGGGACAGGCTAGCCGGCCCCTGACACCATTGGCTAGAAAAGAAAGCAGGTTTGAGATAAATTTACAGGCGGTTTGCAAGTTGCAAAGGGATAATTTTAAAATGAATATAATAATAACAACAATAACAATAATATTAATAACAGCAACAGCAGCAACAACAATAATAATAGAGCCCACTCTCGTTCAGTTGGCTGAGAAGTGAAGGCACGTCCTCCTCCTCTGCCCCCGCAGCGAGCGCTGCGCGGTCCCGTCCCGACGCAGATGCCCCTGCGCCTGCCCCACCCCACCGGGGGGACCTGGTTATCTCTGGAAACACAACAGAGGGACGAACGCAGGGGGGAAAGGGCTGGGGAGAGGAAGGAAGCGGTGCAGCCATGAGCACTAAATGCAAAGGTTCAGTCTCACACGGAGATCAACAGTTTTCTCGGGAGCTAAATGGTGCAAGCAGGTTCCCACGCGAAGGCGAGGGCATGTGACTCAGGTGTGTGCCCTGATGCCACTGTCCCCCTGAACGCCCTCCGTGCCCCTGCAATTACTTGGGAACTTCCCCTTCGGCTAAAGCGGGAAAATGGAAGAAAGAAAATAGTCTGGATGGAAAGGAGGACAAAAATATGTATGAATACACATCTGTGTAAATGTTGGACCAAATGGTGACCACAGTGCGTGCTTCCACTTGGGGAACCAAGGTCAGGATCTGCCCTGTCTGAAATGAACAGACGACATGACGGACATCGGCTTTATTGTCACCTCTTGTAGTCGGCTGGGGCGTGCAGGGAGCCTCAGCCATGCGGGGAGGGTGACCAGGGCACTCCAGGTGTTGGTCGGAGCGGATTCCTGAAGCCAAGCCCCGCAGACATACCGATGGGCGCGCGTTTGTCTGCAGCGCCGGGCAAGGAGGGCAGAGGGGGCGATGGAGAGAGGTGGGCTATGGCGGAGGTGGAGAAGGAGAGGCTGCGGAGAGAGAATTGTCGCTGGGCGATTTCCAGCCAGCCTGGCTCCACCCGGAAAGGCCTTTCTGGGAACTTTGGGGGAACCGCGCCGGGCCCTGCGGCCGTGGCTGTGCCCGCACGGGGGCAAGTGTCCAGGTGTGCCCGGGAGCCCTCGCGGGCTCCGAAGGGTTCCTGCCTCCGTCCTGCCCGCTCCCCACCGGGCTCTGTGGGGAAAGAAAAACCCACCTCATTAGTGAGATGCAGAAGCACAATTCTAATACAATGGGATATTATTTTGCTACCGTACAAAAGGTTTTAAAATCACTTTGTGCCACGGAACAATGAGTACTGGGAATTACTAATATTTGTTTAAAAAAAAAAAAACCTGCAACCTACAAACGGAATAAATGCCAAGAGGCTGCGTTTCTTCCTCGGATCTATGATGCAATGTCGATATATCAGCAATAAAATATGAAGGGCCCTTACAGTATGATGAGGCTTTCTTAAGAGGAGAGAGGCAGAGAGGAATCCATTACAAGAACCTTTCTCCCTTCCCCGGAGACGGTACTTTTCTGGCGACTGCACCCCGTGGCATTATTACCACGGAAAGCCTCTCGGCCGGCAGCCTCCGGCGCTGCTGGAGGGAGGGGGCCCGGGGGCTCGCCAAAGCGCCCGGTAAAGGAGGGAGGTCGCGACGTTTGCCCAACGTGCCGGGAAGGGGCTCGAAGGGCCTGGCCGGGCGCACCGATGGGCGGCAGCGAGACCCCGGCAGAGGGATCCCGGCAGTAGGGACTCCGGCAGCGGGACCCCGGCAGCGGGACGGGCCGGGGCAGTACGGGGCGGGCGCGCAGCACGTGCGCGGGCGCGGAGGCGCGCGCGGGCACCGGCACCGTCCGCGGGCGGCGGCGCGTCATAAATATTCAACAGCACGTGGAGCCGCTGAGCGCATGCGCCTCAGGGGCGGCCACAGGGGCGCACGGCGGGCGCTCACACACAGACACACATACATAACACACACATAACACACGTACATAACACACATACATAACACACACACATACANGATGGAAAGGAGGACAAAAATATGTATGAATACACATCTGTGTAAATGTTGGACCAAATGGTGACCACAGTGCGTGCTTCCACTTGGGGAACCAAGGTCAGGATCTGCCCTGTCTGAAATGAACAGACGACATGACGGACATCGGCTTTATTGTCACCTCTTGTAGTCGGCTGGGGCGTGCAGGGAGCCTCAGCCATGCGGGGAGGGTGACCAGGGCACTCCAGGTGTTGGTCGGAGCGGATTCCTGAAGCCAAGCCCCGCAGACATACCGATGGGCGCGCGTTTGTCTGCAGCGCCGGGCAAGGAGGGCAGAGGGGGCGATGGAGAGAGGTGGGCTATGGCGGAGGTGGAGAAGGAGAGGCTGCGGAGAGAGAATTGTCGCTGGGCGATTTCCAGCCAGCCTGGCTCCACCCGGAAAGGCCTTTCTGGGAACTTTGGGGGAACCGCGCCGGGCCCTGCGGCCGTGGCTGTGCCCGCACGGGGGCAAGTGTCCAGGTGTGCCCGGGAGCCCTCGCGGGCTCCGAAGGGTTCCTGCCTCCGTCCTGCCCGCTCCCCACCGGGCTCTGTGGGGAAAGAAAAACCCACCTCATTAGTGAGATGCAGAAGCACAATTCTAATACAATGGGATATTATTTTGCTACCGTACAAAAGGTTTTAAAATCACGTTGTGCCACGGAACAATGAGTACTGGGAATTACTAATATTTGTTTAAAAAAAAAAAAACCTGCAACCTACAAACGGAATAAATGCCAAGAGGCTGCGTTTCTTCCTCGGATCTATGATGCAATGTCGATATATCAGCAATAAAATATGAAGGGCCCTTACAGTATGATGAGGCTTTCTTAAGAGGAGAGAGGCAGAGAGGAATCCATTACAAGAACCTTTCTCCCTTCCCCGGAGACGGTACTTTTCTGGCGACTGCACCCCGTGGCATTATTACCACGGAAAGCCTCTCGGCCGGCAGCCTCCGGCGCTGCTGGAGGGAGGGGGCCCGGGGGCTCGCCAAAGCGCCCGGTAAAGGAGGGAGGTCGCGACGTTTGCCCAACGTGCCGGGAAGGGGCTCGAAGGGCCTGGCCGGGCGCACCGATGGGCGGCAGCGAGACCCCGGCAGAGGGATCCCGGCAGTAGGGACTCCGGCAGCGGGACCCCGGCAGCGGGACGGGCCGGGGCAGTACGGGGCGGGCGCGCAGCACGTGCGCGGNACACGTACATAACACACATACATACACACACAGAGATACACATAGCACTCACACGCACAACACACACACACGCGCTCATTCACGCGCACACCGCCCCCCGCGCACGGCCGCGCGATTTCTAGGAACCGTCCCCAGACGGGCAGCCCCGCACCTCCCTGTTCCCCCGCAACCCGCCCTACGAAATGGGCAATATCAAGCACAAAACACGTGTCCCGGCGGGGGGAAGCTGGCTGATGTGAGGGTATTTTCCCGGGTTTATTTTTTTTCTTCACTCTTTGGCCACATTCTTGCACGGGATTTTTGGAAGTGAGAAAGATCCAAAAGGATCTTACAATCGTGACCCTTGCCAAGACACAACTTTCTCTTTCTTTGCTAAGCAATGCCGTGCCCACGTCTCGCGAAGAAGCATATGTGGAAGTGGGCTTGAGTGTGCCCCACTGGTCTTTCGCTCTGCCTCGCTGCAGCTACCCCAGACAGCTAATTCTATCTTGAGGTCCCCAGATGTAAACACGTGCACAATCACAGATGTACACATCGAGCATTTTTTAATAGCATTTTCATAGAGAGGTAGTATGATCGTATACATCTAAAGGTAATTAATTTGATTTATTGTACTTGAAAAATCCTGTCTGCAGTACCGGCGTCATCTGGAAACTTCATGCTATTTTATACTATCGTTCTAAAGCCGAAATAAATGTTACGAATTGATGACAGCTTCCAGCTGCATGATAAAAATAGCCCCCTCACTTCACAGGATCGTGTTTCATGTTATCGAAGATGAACCAAATCTGACCCATAGATGTTCGCAGCAGGGAAAAAAATTTGATACAAAATAAAAAGCTTGGCCATTTTTAATAAACAATGCACCCTAAACCACAGTATCTTTGCAGAGAAACAGAACCCACCTTTGTACGTTCGGCAAGTTCAAGAAATCAGTCCTGCTCCTCGTTCAAAATATGAATCTCAATTATTAATCTTTCTGGTTGAATTTGGAAATTACACTAATTTTGTTACAAACGTGATCTATTGTACATCAACATTTTCATTAAATAATAGAGGTTCTGTGAGTCTTCGAAAATATACCTCCGCGTAAACACATGAATATATGTCTTTCTAGAAACACCACTCTTTCTTCATGTACAAATGTGGATAGAGAGAAAGGTAGATATACAGATGCGGACATATTTGTAATAAAACAAGCAAGGCGAACGGTGATTCCGGTGAGCTTGTGCGCATCTGCAGCAGTGACCTTGTTCCTGTGAGTTATATCCTCAGCACAGGCAGTGTTCGTGCCCTCCACGGGACCCCCCGGTGCCCACGGACCCGTGCGGGACAGGGGCGGCGGGGCGGCTCCGCAGGCCGGGCTGCGCGGCCGGGCCTCTCGGCGTTCCTCGGCCTCTTCCCGGCAGCAAACCCCCGCTCAGCAGGGAATCGCTACCTTTTGAGAAAAACGTGCTGATTTCCCTCGGAAACGTCGCGCTGAGCCGCGGGGAGCAGCCCCGCATTTCGAGGTGCCCGGCGCCCACGTGTGTGCGGGGCGGCGGGCGCGTTCCCCGCACGGGGAGGTACACCAGTGTGCGGGTTCGCAGACCTGGCACGGGAGTGAAGGGGGTGCGTGTGTGTGCAAATGTATATGTAAACTTTGTAATGCTAATGTATAGTGTGCCTGGTACCTGCAAAGCCTCCTTCGTGGGCTTATAGCTCGCGAATTCCTCTCTCGATCTGAGCTGGGATGGCAAAATGCCCACTGGTTCTTTTAGTGTTAGGTCATTTGAAATACTCTACTCTTTCCAGAGGGGAATCTCCTTCCCCGTCCTGCCAGCTGGAAGTGGGCTTTGCAGCGGGACTCTGGCTTCCACACCTATAGCGCCGGTGCTCCTGCGGCCCCAGGCGTGCTGCGGGGCTCCCTGCGGGCCCGCCGGCCCCGCTCGCCGCTCGCTCCCTTTAAAAGTTGCTGCGAGAGCGCAAGCGCTCCGGACGCAGGAAAACTTACAAAGTCTGAGTCGTTCACTAGCGTGGCCAGAAAAGCAGTAAATAAAAGTGCCGAAGTTCCGTGCATCAGTCCAGGAACTGCTGCTTCCTCACGGCTAAAACACCGGCGATAACCAGGCGAAGCCAGCGCTGAGCCGGTGTCCCTTTTTCAAACCCTAAAGGACCTAACTTTGGCTTATGAATGCCGGACTCGTCTTTTAATAAATTCAAGCGATCACTCACAAGCCATTAAAGCGACCTGAAAGGCGAGTCTTTCGCGGGGGAAATAGAAGCATCCGATTATTGTTTTGCGTTTAACTTTCTGCGTGCAAACGGCACAAGCACGGCCGGGGGTTGCCACCCGACAGGGGCCAGCATACACAGCACACACCCACCCGAGCAGCCTCCTGCACCCTCCCGCGAGCACTGCACTCCTGCCTTGGGTAGGTCCAAACACTCTTCCGCGGCGGCGGGAGCCTCCGCCCGCGCGGGACGCTCCGGTGCGGCACAAAACAGACCCCAGCGTTTTGACTGCCCCGGACCAGAGAGCGAGGAGCTGCCGGTACGGCCTGCCATGAGCTGCGAAACCTAATAAGCCACGCAGGAAAAGTACCCCGACAGCATCTCCAGAGTCAGACATCAGACAAAAAATTATGGCCCCCGTTGAGGCTGGAGAGCTGGGGCCGGTGTTTCTCCCCGCAAGCCTTCATGAGTAAATTCGCAAAGGGCGCCTTGCTAGAGCAAAGTTGACTTTAGGGACTGAAACAGCACAGAAACAGAGCCGAGAGAAGCCTCACAACCTCTCTGCCTGAAAAACACCCCTCTCTTTGCCGGAGATTTCAAAGCACTGCTCCCCTCTCCACAGCCAAGCAAACAGCACAAGCACCAGCATGGCGTGGACTTGAATTCAGCATTAACAATTCCAGCCCCAGTGATCGTCGCTAATTCAGAACATACACGGGATGGCGAACAACCAGTATCACACCGTTCCACTTCACCACAGATAAAAAGCCAACGGCAGCAGCAGCAACAACACCAGAATCATTCTTTCTGCTGTAGGACGCTCAAACAAACCTCAGACAGAAAGTTTAAAAGAATACTCATTAACCAAGTGTTCCAATACACACAAGTAACAGATCTGTGTTAAGCGACCACTAGGGACTTTACACAAGTTCAAAGAAACTTGCAAAACGCATCTTTAAAATATCTCACCCTCACTACGTTTCTCCGGCTTTACTTTGCAGATGGATGCCTCAAAATAGCTCTACGATAATTTTTTTATTAAGTTACACTCAGGTTATATATTTAAAATCGATGCCAGTCAAGTCGGCGGGACAGTTACCCGAGAGATTCGCAGGTAACAACATTTTCGGCGCATGAAACATTTTTTTTTCCCCTGGCTCTTTTGACAGTGGGTTACATTTCCTCAAGTCTCAACACTTTCTGCCCAAGTCCCACCGGGCTCCAACTTTTCCTATCTCGCCAAACCCTGCAAGGTGGCGCTCTTTTCATTGAAAACTGATATTAGCCTTATAATAATAACATTTTGTAAAAAGCAAAGTTAAAGCAAAGCCTACCCACGGGTGCTGCAGGGAGCGGGCGGGGATGCCAAGCTACCAGAAGTGGGGCTTCGGATGAGGAAGACAAATTCTTTTTTTTTCTTTTTTTTTTTTCTTTTTTTTTTTTTGGAAGGTTGGGGGAAGGGAGTGTGATTTGGGACAGTGAAATGTCTCCGAGGGAGATCCTCAAATGTTACAGACAAAGGAAAATACTTGCGGGGTGCTGTTGAGAGATAGCGGGCTGTGCTCCCGTTGAGTTACCGCCGGGGCTGCGGAGCGCCCGCAAGGATGTGAGGGGAAAGCGGCTTCCCCCGTACCCCCGCCCCCCGAGCGGTTAATATGGCTATTGACTCGCTGTACACCTAATATTTCTTTAAAGAAGCTGTTAAAGTGTCATCTTGGTCTACTGGAAGGTCAGTTTGTGCAATTCACTCTATGACATATCACAAGCCCTCGCAGCTTTAGCCAACCTCATGATTTGTGTTGTCTGTTGATATGTTGTCTGCTTAATGGGGCGATCATGCAAGCTACAACCAGGAACAAAGCCCAACAGTTCCAACAACCGTAGCTAAGTTAGTGGAAGCAGTACAGCTTGCAAATCTATCAAACTAAACTGCAAGGAAGACAATCTGATTTAGAGAAAAGGCGTTCTGCTACAGTCATTAAGCACAAGTAATTTAGATTTTTTATATTGTCTTCTCATTTACAAATTTACTGTATCAACGCCAGCCAATGGAACGAATTTCTTAAGTAAATGAGAAATAAATAAAAGAGATAGAAAGATAATCAAATTACATAAAATAATTCTTATGCCCTAGATTTATTTTTTAGAAAGCTATTAACACTGGCAAGATTATAGTAATAATAATAACATAACATAAGAAGTAATTGATTTAAATTAACATCACGTTTTAAGGAATATCAGCAAAGAAAAAAAAAGGGGGAGGGGAAGGAAAAAAAAAAACAAAAACCAAGTAAAAAATACACACAACAACAACAACGGCCTTCCTGAAACAGTGCTGTACTTCTTGGAGTAAAAGGCCCAAGGAAAGTCATGAATCCACTGACTAAGAATTAGTTATGGTCATAAATGCCTTAAATTAAAATAGCAACTGAAATCTCCTCTGTTTTAAATCTCCTAATATATGTTATCCGAATTAATTTAATTTAGGGACCCAGTCTATGCAGATTCATGGACAGTGTTGGAGTGGAATGCAGCACTTCTCATGTAACAATTCCCCACATTAATATTTATGTAGCATATGCAATCTATTTCTGTTATTTTTATGGTTGTTATTCTATGTCTGCAAAGGTCATTTAAATTATACTGCGGCCGAAAATTTGTTTCATAAATTTTGATATAAATACTAATTACACACTATAGTAATGCCAGCAGGGATCCTTTCATTTATCACATTTATATCACCTTCGCTGCTTTAGTGATGACATAATGGAAAGCAGTGAAAAACTGGGACAGTTTTATTCTAATATCCTAAAGCTAGTTGGAGTTGCAGCAGGTTGACTTAGCGAATAAGAATTCCTACCACAATTCTTGGGATTTAAGAATCTTTAATAAGGTACGAAATGTTACCAAACAGTTCTGTAAACTAAATTTTACATACCAATTCTTCTAGCCATAAATATTGAATATCTTGTAACAGGTATAACCGGACCTTTACATGCGGATAAATATGGAAATTAGGATTTATATACATTATGTTCTTGTATTTGCCAAAAGCAACGGACAGATATAGTTTATATCTTTTTTTTTTTTAATATCACTTTACATAAACAAATGTAACAGTTTGACACGCAGATCCAGGCTTTCACTATACGAATTTCTTGACAGGACGTGTAACAACATTTTACTGCACTACTTAGACTGGACTTTGGGACGAAATGTTGCACTTTATACAAAAAAGCACATTAATACCAATAATATTCTGTTAGATCGACGTTTAGACTGTAATAATACAAAGTAATTCACATTTTGGTACACATTTACTAGAACATTCTTGCCATTCAGTACAAATAGTTGAATTTCTACCTCTTCCCTCTG
>VWZF01000181.1:2199504-2311630 GCA_013396755.1 Sclerurus mexicanus | reverse complement strand
ATATATATATATATATATATATATATATATATTTCCACCTCCCCCACGCAGCAGTCGCTAATAAAGAAAGGCCCAGGGGGGGTGCGATGATTGACTGTCCATTTTAGCTCCCACTGGTTATGACTTCTAATACCTAAATATGCCCGTCCCCACCCAGAGTGTGTTTCCTGTTGAACCGTGGGCGCTGAAGCTCCTGGTAGGGGGTGTTCTGACGGGGTGGGGGTAGACCACTCTCTGACGTCACTGCCAGGGCGGGGGCCAGGCAGCCCCCTGGAAACGAAAGGACCTGGTGCCGCTGCTCTACGGCATCTGCCCTGTGAGTAGCCCCGACGAGAATGAGCCAGTCCCATAACGCGGCTTTAGAATCTCCATCCTGCACCAGAGCCTCAAACCTACAGGGTCCACTACACTGATTCAGAGAAAGAAGGGAGGGAAAAGCAAACAAACAAAACCCAAAATAAATAAACAAATGTATTCACTGGGGTAGCTTGAAACTATCGAATGATGCCGCTTTAATTACTTTAACCTTGTTTAAGAATACCAAATAGTATAGGCAAATAAATAGCATGGGCTGCTGAAAGGGGTTTCTGTGGCTTGCAGAGTGCAGACAGAAGGCTGCTCTAACCTCATCCTCTTGTGTCTGACAGATCACCTCTGCACCCAGGTGACTGGGGTCACTGTGCATGTACAGCTGCACATACATGCACATGCACACATGTAAGTTGATACCTATAAATATAAAAGATACAGGAAAATTAATAGCAGGTCAGTGACTAAAAACACCCCCATGCCCAGTGCTCCCCTTACTGATCCGTCTGTATTTTCCTCCCAAGGCAGCAAGTCAGGGTTCCTTTCTTCATTTGCCCAAACTCGACAACTTTTGTATTGAAATACCACTAATACTGACAACAGTATGTCTCTAGTGGTAATATACGTAGGGAATTATCCAGGCGAGAGCAATGTCGGAAAGAGGAGCCCAAACAGTGGAAAGTTGTGCCCCTCTACAGACCCCAAAATTTGTGTCATGGAAATCGAGGGGTGAAGAAGGTAGATGTGAGCAGAGAGGATGTTTCCATGATGTCCTGAGATCTATTTATTTCTTTATTTCTCTATTTACAGAAGTATTTGGACGTGCAGGCTAATCACCTTTAATTTTTCATTTGCTTGTTACAGATGTCTACCCCGTTGCTCTCAAGGTAATCTAGACAGACGCAGCTGAAAGCCTGAATCTTATGCCTTAGACATCAAAGCAAGCTCGCACAAAGAAGTATTTCTTCACAACGGTGAATCTTCATGGTAAGTTAGGATTTCTATGGCAATAGGCAAGTCATACTTAAATAGTGAAAGGCGAAGTCTGGAGCCCGTCCAGTCTTTTCATTAAGGACATAATATTTACGTCTAACAGGCCCTTTTTCTTGTGTATACAAGTATATATTTTTGTTTGACGTGAACTAAATCATTTTCATTTAATTTCCGGTAAACAAAACCCACGCGAACAGGGTACTTGTTCCAGACCATAATAAAAATGGATAAGACTGTCAGGAAGAAAAGGCCCGCTTGAACCGTTGCCTCAGCTCACTTTTGTTTCTGCTTTCTGCCAGGATCAGAGAATGCATTTGGGATTTGAGGGCGAGTTTCTAAAGGCAAGGAAATGGTTTTTAAGGGGGGAAAGAAAAGGAGAAAGGTCTAATCAAGCTCGGGTTGTTCAAAGGGCCTGATTTTGGGGTTGAAAGTGTGAGTTTTATGGTGCATCAGCATGCCACGTTAGGATCGCTATGGTAATGAGGAGAGCAATAGCAAGCGGCCTTCAAAGGAGGCACACTCCATTTGAGACAGTCTATTAAGATACATTTGCACTGACCTTTGGTTTCATGCTAGCTTAATACACTCAATCTGCTCTCCGCTAGAGATAGACTTCCTCCGCCTAATGCACTTCGGCGGAGCTGGGCTTTGCTGGGCTTTGCCCTCCCCCCGAGACGGGCTCCGCTCGGACGCTGTAGCCCCGGTCTCCTTCTCCCCAAAGTCTGACAGCCCCCCCAGGTCTGAGGAAAGCTCCCGCCCTCTGGCCCAGCAAAACTGGCCACAAAGCCTGAGAATTGCTTCCCTTTTCTTCCCTCCTCCATCCCCGGCAGGGAAAGGTAGGATGGGTACTGAAGGACCCCCGTCCTTGGGCTGTCTTGACCACAGGGAGTAGGTGTGATAATGGAAGTGTCCCAGGACTCGGGAAAGCGGGGCAAGACACGGGGGGAGCTGCCCGTGCCCCCATTCCCATCCCGCCCGACCCGACTGTCGCTGGGCGGCAGCTAGGGGAGGCTCCGCGGTGGGGTGGAACTTGACACCAGCATGGCCGGGGCCATGATCGCTGGGCCATGGGCCCGGGAAAGTTAGAAGTCCATGTTCCAGTAATTGTCTTGTTGTTTATTTTATCCAAGTACCCTAGTGAATAGGGGAAAAATAAACACGGGAAAAAAAATTCAAACAGTTGAGTCGTCTTTAGTGCCAGTCCTTGTGGTTGAATAAAAAGGATGGTCCAATTTCTATTGAGCTGAGAAATCTTTGAAGTGGGAGTTATTATCTGAGAAATTCCTACTCGTCGTCCTAACAACGCTGATGAAACGTAAAAGGTTCTTTGTCAGCGATTTGTTCTCCTCTCTGTCAAACTCACCCTGCCCGTTAGCTTTAAACCGTTTCTAAAGAGATAAAAATCAAACTTTTAAAGGTAATTTTAGGGGCCCGGAGGGTGCAGAAAATACCAAACTATCGAATCTTGTGTACAGACACACATCTGGATGTATGTGGCTGTGTCTGTGTGAAAATCTGACTATGTACAAATGTCCATAGATGTCTGTATGACCTCACAGTTCGAAAGTTGAAATTATGTCCATTTTTAATTTGCATTATATCCTTCAAACTTTGCAGTTTAATAAATTATTCTTACACACACTCTGCACAGAATGCGAATCTTGGGCAAAGGCAGAAATGTTGGGTTTCATTAACACCACTATGTGACCAACAAATGTTTTCTCTCCGGTAGAATGAAAGCAAGAGCATAGACATAAGAGTAAATCTTTGATCATTTTAACAGTCCTGGTACCTATCGAGCACGTATATATTTCAATGTATCGAAGTTGTTAACGCATTCAAAGTGATGGCTTCCATATGCTCTCATGTTTTATTGTCCGTAAGTGTAAGGATAGCTGAGCTACAGCCCTTTTGTATCTTCATTTTATAAACATAACGGTGTTATACTGAAATGATTTCCTGGTTAAGCTTTATTTAGTAGTTTCTCATTGGAGATCATGTAATACTCTGTTCGAAATACGAATTCCTTGAAGTTGTAACTCATCAGTGTACTTCTGTTTTAGTTGTTACAGAATGATCTGAGCCCAATCCTGCCATTCTAAGCTAACTCATTAATTTAATGGGACCTTTCCTGGGTAAAGACGGAGTCAATTTGCAGTGGACTGGGTATTATTATTATTATTATTGTTATTAATTTTGGATCTTGTAATATTTATGGGAAAATCTAGCACATTCCTTGTGAACTGTACAGAGAAGAAGACTCTGAAAAATGGAGCTCGCAAAAAACATTTACAATGTTGATATGCTGTATCTCTTTCCAAATTTCTTATATTCCTTATTTTTGTTCCTTACATGTTTGGTAATGAAGGAGTGTTCTGTTGTGTGCTTGAACATACTATTTATTTTTAATATTTGGATTTTTTTACAATAAATATTTATGAATGTTTAATTTCTATGGTTATTTTTACGAATGTGCACTTTTAAAATATGTGTTTGTACAGATGATACCGAGCCATTCCTAAAACACTGTGTAATCAGCCTTGTCTTTCTGTTGGTTTTCATATTAGTTGACAAAAAAAATTTCCCCAAACCTGTGTACTATATATGTGGTGTACAATCAAGTATTAATGTGTGGGTTTTGTTGGTCTTTAATCTTTTTTAATGTTAATCGTTTTAGGTTGACATTTGTATTAAAAGAGCAAAACAAAACACTTTTGTGGCTTCATTTCTGACACAACATTTTTCAGATTGCAGACTACAAATGGATTGAACTTTAAGCACTGAGTGAGGTGCAGAGTGTGAAAGCAGAGCCCGATGACACCCAAGTGGAGCTCTGTTCCTCTGGTGGATGTGTGTCCCGGCTACCTCTGCAGTGGCACCCTGGCCCCTGCACGGGCAGCGTGCGGCTCTGAGGTCACTAACATTGCGGATGTTGGTCACTAACACTCTAGATATCGGCGAGAGGTTTCAACTGGGCCACCCCAAGGGGCTGCTACTCCCCTCCGCCCCGAAGGCTAGTTGTTTCGCAGGACGCCAGTGTTCTTTTGAAGAATGTTCCCCCCCCACCCCCACACCCGAATGGGTCCCTGTCACAGTGACACTTTTTGTGAGGTTCCTAGGACGATTTAGAGCATGTTATCTCTTTCTTTTTTTTTTTTTTTTTTTTTTGAGGAGAAATTCTTTCGTCAGCTAAAGTAATCTGAAAATGAGCCTTCTTTGCCTTGCATATTCTCCTAACCGATGTTAATACATTACAGGGTTTCACAGCTCTCGAACCTGCTCAGAGTTTCCTTCACATGACAAACACAAACCCCAGCTTTGGTGTTCGGAGGGATGCAGCAGCCTCGGGCACATCGCGGCCCAAACCCGGCGGGCGCCTTGCGCATGCGCTGTCTTGAATCCTTTTAAAAAAAGGAAAACTTGAAAGAAGTTGCCTAACACAGAGAGATGACAAAAAGTTGGCTTTGGCTGCCAGGAATATTGCAAATAAAGAACACATTTGACTACATGAAGGGAAGGAGAGAAAGAAAGAAGGAAAATAATTTAAGAAATAATAGAATTCAAGAAAAAGAAACCAAGGGAAACATTTTTGCTGGTCTGTAAAAGACAAAAACTGGCCCATAAAGGAAAGGAGGGCTAACAGTACATGCTAATTAAAGAATACAATTCTATGGTCTATAATGATTGAGCAAAGACATGTACTTATTACACTTGACTGTCAACAAGGGAAGGAATGTCCCCTCAGACAACATGGTGAGAGACGTGTGGGCATTATTAGTGGCCCTTTTATAGACATTGCCTTTTCTTTCTCAATGCTGACAAACCATTTTGGAGGGAACCATCCCCTGTTGCTTCCTATCATCGATCCCCATGCAAGGCCCTGCCTTGTGCAAGTGCATTAATTAAAGACCATTCATTTAACAAAAGCACATTGTATGTTTAGGAAAGGAAGATTAGAAATATGAATCAGTAACCGAGACCCCTTTCTGCTGCCTTACCGGGAGAAGCAGAGGGGAAGGAGGTGCAGTGTGCAGTTAAGCACCCTGCATCTCCCTGACGGAGAGGCGCTCAGCCTCGGTTAGGCTTTTTGAGAGAGAAACCCTGAAATTGGTTACAACTGAAAACAACAGAAAAAGGTTGTCAAGTGTCTCTGTGGGCGCCGGATTGCTCGACCCTGCTCGGTGCCTCGCCAGCCACCCGCTCCATGGGGCCGCCGAGACCGGCACGGCCCGGCCCGGTCCGGCACGCCTTCCCCGGTCCGGGCCCCTCCACCCGGACACGACCGCGTCCAGGGCTGGGTGCGTGTGTACACACATCCCCACGCACATTTTTTATGTCAATGTTTTTTTTTCCAGCTGCACGCAGAGGCGCAGACACACGGACCTTCGTCTATTCCTCCCTATCCCTCCACTGTCTAGATTTTTCCAGTCCGAGGGAAGAACCATCTGGTCCCCCAAAGCCGGTCGTGACACGAGCACGTCTTATCGTGAGAAGGTAGAAGGAAAACACAGGGAGAAAGAGGTTATGAGGGAGTGGGGGAAGGACAGAAGACGGATTCCCAGTATCACCCACATGACTTGTTAAGCGGCTCCAGCTTCTCTAAAACCTCTGGGCCATATGTTAGTTTATTTACACCCTTTGTCTTTTCGTGTGTCGCCCAGTGAAATAGTATTCCTGGGATATAAATGAAAGTAAGCTAGAATAAACAAACAAGGAGAGAGCCTGCTTAAGGGATACATAACATTTCTGAGATCCAAACAGAGTATGTCGTTCTCATGGTTATAATGGGGCCAGGATAGCAATTAAAGCTTTCAGTTAAAACCCCTAGGTTTTTAATGCTGAATGACACATTGACTCTATTTTCTTGTAGATGATTTAGAATTTTTGCAGGATTATACTAAGGGAGAAGAAGGAGTCACCACAAAGCCAATTCTTTAAAAGTTAAAAAAAAAAAGCGGCACAACAGATTAAGGTGTCCCTAATGGCGGTAACAGCTCAGAAAAACCTCAACGACATTCCGTAAGGCTGACTTTATTCACACCTTCTTCTGCATTAGGATCCATCCTGCTCCGAGGCCAAGACCACGCTAACTCATCTGGATCAGGCCGAGATCCCGCGGAGTTGCAGAGGGTGTGGGCACCAGGTCCACGCTTCAAAATTCGCGCATCCGCTTCGTTTTCTGCTTCGCTTTCTGCTTCCGAGGCAGTCAACCCCATGGTCAGGCTGGACCACACCGAGCTACGAGGAAACCTTTTTCCTAAAATAAATAAGACACTCCAACAAATCGGAAGATATATTTCCCTTCCTGCCATGTCAATGTCACCCCCAAAACTGGCTTGTTACTGCCGTAAAACCTGTCTCCGTATCCTTGCGGCTGCACCTGGACTGGGGGAGCCACCCCAGGGTGCCGGGCTGAACCCCCGGTAGCAGGAGCTTTGAGGGACTGCGCCGCCCGTCTGGGCGGTGGGAGCCCCCGAGACCGCGTTGCTAGCGGCCAGCAGCTCCCTCTTGCCCCCCTCCACTCCCGCCTCGCTGCCGACCCTAAGGATACCTNAATTAGTCTCCAACTTTTCCCTAGTCACTGCTGGCTTAAATTATCCTCTGCCCTGAATGCAGGCAATAGTGAAGCAATGGGAGCTCCTTCCTCCACCGCCTGCTCCTACGAGCGGCCGGGAAACAGGGTGCATGTGAACTTGGGCAAAATTGGGCTGCCGTCCTGCAGCCCTCCCTCTTCCCTCTTTTCAGGGAGTCCCGGAGTGGGGAGTCAAAGGGGGGTTTCAAGGGGGGAGGTTTTGTTATCCCTACCTGAGGACAGATTAATCCTTGCATACACTTGATAAAGATGAAGATCTTGCTGGGAGAAAGAAGGAAAAAATAGGTAGGAGAAGAAAGCAGTCACTGGATTGTTATTGTCTAGAAAACAGGCCACCTTTAAAAACCTGTTGTAGAAATACAGACTCCTTTAAGTGTGAAATATCATTTCATTGTAAATAGTCAAAAAAGAGTCGGTAATCCAACTTCCGGAAACTGTTCTGAATTATTTCAGCAGACTCTTTTAAAAGAGGATTAGCAGGGCTTTAGGGGCAAAATCCTTCTGTTTTATTCAATCTCTGATTTTATGTTATAATTACTAGATGTAAAGACTCTCGAATTAGTATGCAGGCGACGTTCAGACATTATGCAGGTGCTATTCTAATCATTCAGCTTTTTAATTAAGGAACGAGGTAAGAAAACAGAATCATAAAAACACTTTTGTGAGAGCTGAGAAAATCGTGAGCGACTGCATGAATAAAGCCTTTATACCTTATCCTGACAGGTCAGACACCAATTGCCTGACTTACGACCTTTTCTTGCTGAAACAATGGTTAACAGCTTTCTCACCTTGTTCCCATTATAGCCTTTATTCTCGTTGAGAATTTATGGAAATGGCCCTAAAATGCTTACACTAAAGAGGGATGCAAAAAGGTATTGCAATTTTAATTGGTGCGTGTCCCGGACAAAGATACTTTAATTCGGCTTGTTCGGGAATTGAGGGACTCAGCTCGGCACGAGGATTTGGGTAGATCGAAACGGTTTGAAGCATAAAATTCTTCTCCAGGAGAGGAGGGGACACAAACAAACAAAAAAGCCACCCAAAGTTGCCGGAATTCCCGGGCAGCCGCCGCGGCTGGGACGGCGCCTGGTCCCCTTTTGTTCAGCGCATCAGAAGGCATCGTGTTCCTTGATCCCGCGATGCGAACTTAAAGCCTTTGTGGGGCTTTGTTATTATTATTTAATTTCTTTCCCTCGCCTTCCTCCTCTCCCCTCCTCTGCACACTCCCCACGCCTGGCACGACTGCATCACGTGTATTAACATATGAATGAAACAACCAGAGCCAATGCACTTAAGGTAATACCTATGCTCCGTTCTCGCCTGATTATCTTTTTATAGAAAGTTACATTAACTAATGACATTTACATAAATATGAATAATTAGTAAGGTAAGTAATTCTGCTCCGACGGGGGAAGGCGGAGTAGGGAAGAGCCTGAGACCTGAGCCCAATTTTTGTTTCCGCAAACCTGGGCGCTGCTTCTCCCTGGCACCGGACAGGAGGCACGGAATCCTCTGCGGGGAGGACGGGAACTGTCACATTTATATTGTTTTCTCATTTTTTTTCTTTCCCTAATGTGAAACTTTTCTCTTGTGCCCCTCTTTTATCTCCCCTCCAGACCTCCAGTTCTGAGCAGAGTTCAGTGGCTGTAAATGATAGGTTCCCAAAAGCATCAATCCGCGCTCCTCTAGTACTTGGCCGAGAACAATGCAAGTATTAGGATATCAGCAGCACTCGAAATGATCACGCGTTAAATTATTTTGCTTTCACGGATGAGGGGGCTTTTTTCCAATGTAAATCAAGCGCTTTAGTTATTAAGTCTGAACACTAATCTCCAACAACCTTTACATAATGTGGCAGAATGTGCCACACCACTTCGCACCTGCACTCTGAATAGAGCCGCCTTTTCAATGTAAGACACGCTTGTTGCCCCTGGGCTCCAAAGGAGTTGTGTGAATAAGTCAAGCTTTTTGAATACCCCTACTCGCTTTCTCTTCCTCCTTTGATCACAGAAAATGTCTTCTAATTTGTCCTTTTTCATTGTAACAACGTTTTCAAGTCTCTTTTTATTTTCCAAACCACATATTTATAAAGAACATAAATCGCCCCAGAAAACAAAAGTTCTCTCATCGCCAACTGGCCAAGTAGCCTATGACCATTTTGTTATTCACAAGGAGACGGGGAAAACAAGGTTCTCGCAAAGACTGTTGTTTCTCAAGTTTGTCCTAAACAAGCATTTAACTTTGGGACGGGACGAGGGGAGAGAAATATATTTGTTCCCTTCAAAAATAAGGGCAGATCCATTTGCCTTGGGGATCCGCTCCCTGCTCTCTCCGGACTGGTGGCCAACTGCATTTCAAACCTCTACCGCCGATAAACGGCGAGGAGGAGGGCAGAAGGCAGAAGGAACCGGTGCCTTTCCTTGACTACTGGAGTGACTGAAATCTTCACCAGCTTTTTGAGCCCACCAGTCAGGTCAGGGCGAAACCAGTTGTAGCGAACGCGTTTGCACGCATTAATTCTTAGCTGAGCTGCCTACTTTAACAACCTTCGATGATAATGAACTCTAATTTATAAATCTGAGCAAGATAACAAAGTTAATAGGGAGCGGAACTGCTAAAAACCCACGACGGGCTCCTTTCTGCCCCACCCTGCCAGCTCTCCGACACTGATTTCCCACCCAGGAGTCGGGCAGCGGCTGCGCCGCCGCTGAGCGCCCGGTGCCCGGCCCGGCGGCTCCAGGCTGCCCACTCTGCAGCCCTGAATCAGCTGCGGGGGCAGAGGCGAGAGCCCAGCAGGGATTCCGCCCCCTGCTTCCACCTCAGCCCCATCTCAGACATCTCCGAGGTGCTTTGCCCGAGTGTCTGCTAAGGAACAGTAGGTTAATGGCATTTTAGCGAAGTTGGTCTCTCTGCAGGCTAAGCCCAGCCTAGGAGTTTCTCACTCCTCCTTCTCACAGACGGGTTTCCGGACGACTCTTTAACATCCCTATTCATTAGCACGTTAATCAAGGCTGTAATCCCAGCGAAGAGGTGCCCGTGCATTCCTGCTGCAGCTAAAGCCCCTCTCGAGCACGCACCTATGTGAAGCACTGGGCAGCATCCGCTCCCCCCTCCGACGGGTGCCTCCACCGAGAGGCTGTTTCCTTACATTACAGTAGGCTCCGCATAAGAAAACCAACAAACCCTTCTAATACAGTTTAAAACACTTTGATGTCTTGCCAAGAAACACACTTCCTTCAAGAGACAAGTCAACATTTGTTTTTCACATTAAATGGCATTTAGTTGCCACTGAAAAAATGATGCTGAAGGACCACTTTTTAATTCGATGTATAACAACCGCGGGGGTCTAAGAGAAAATAACGGCGAAAGCTATAGACACAAATAACTAAATTACCAAAACGTTAGTATATCTCCTAGGTTCATTAATATGTAACAGACTCCCCAGTTAATCTCCAAAAGCCACTGTTCCCCCTCTAAAATAGCACTCTGGGACGAATTGTACAGGAGATCAATCACTGCTAATGCAGTAAGGTTTACTGCAAGGGGGGAAAAAGCTATTTACACCTTCAAATAGAAGCTTTTGAGATTTAAGAGTAAGGGTCATACATCACCAAGAATAAATGATTATGAATTGGTAAACGCGCCCTCCAGCCATTAGCTATGCGACGCGATTTATCATTTCTGGGTGTTTTTCTTTTTAAAATCATCTGGCTGTTTGAAAAGAAAAGCATGACGGAAAAAAAAAACACCGCGGGAAAGTTTGTTTTTGCATATACTATAAGTCACCAAAACATGGCTATTCAGAAATAAACGGGATCACCTATGAACTGCTTAACGAGAGACAATAAAGCCCTTTCATTGTACACTTTTATGACTCAGGGATCGGTGGGCTTCTCCCAGCCCAGCCTCCGGCCGTCTCTGCCTTTTTTCCTCCTTTCGTTGCAACTTACAAACCCCGCGAGTGTTGTAAGAAATCATTTACGCCCTAAAAAAGGGGCCACCAATGTCTTTTAGTTGCCTGACTTATATTTGATTTACATTACAGGGGACATTTTGCCAGCTTTGAACAATTGCCAGTCGTTATCCAAGATGCTCACAAACAGCCGTGTAAGAACTGGACGGGGAGGAGCTGTCCTGGCACTAGATGTGGTATGATGGGACAGGATACCTCTTGTTCCTTGTCTCCATCAGAAAAAAAAAAAAATAAAAAAAAAGAAAGAAAAAAAAAGAAAAAAGAAAAGGGTTGAGGACTCGTTTGTGCGGAAACCCTTGGAGCTCAGGTCGGTGGAAGCTGGCTCTGTCTCTCTGGCGATATCTGGTTATTCTTGTATGTGCGTCGTTGACTTTTTTTTTTTTAATTATTGTTATCATTATCATTGACACTGCTTCGCAATCCCAAGCAAACCTTTTTCCACTTAGACTCTGCTCAGGGCGGTGGGAATGTTACTCATCAAATTAAACAATCTATAATAAAACACATACTTCAGAGATGGGAAAGAATTACAGCGTGCTGCCGAAAGGGCGACGGGAGGAGAGCTGGCGGCCCCCCACTCCGACTGCTGGGGCGCCGGGGTGGCGATTCCCAAGGACAGGCAGCGCTCCCGCCGGCCATGCCCTATGGCCCCGGGCTCAGGGCGGTACCGGGACCTGCCGTCGGGGGAGACAGCCGGGGCAACCGGCGGGGACGACGAGCTTCAAAAAGGGGTTTCTGGGAAGGAGATCACCTGCCATCTCGTCACAATCTCTTTCGCCCCATAAACAACTAAGGGCCAGGCCAGCGGTGAGGTGCTGGAAGTGGACAGGGAAGGCCATCGAAGACCACCTCTCTGGAGGACATCCCTGGACGTGGCCCTCAGAAACGTTGAAGTCAGGGCAGATCCTTCAGGCCTCTGGGGGAGGTGTGTTAGAGACCTCCGCTCGTGAGGGCCTCCAAGGAAAATATAAAGTTCCCTAAACTCTTGCATCCCGCTGCCCCGATACATCGTGTTTCAATTGTGACAAGTGCCTGTTTTCTTAGGGTAAGAGATTTAATATGTCTGGTGAAAGGCTCTGTGGCAGTGAGGCTCACAGCAGGTAGCCAGCTCTGCTAGTGGGCTTTTTAGTCCCACTTCTAACACTCCTAACATATTTGCAAGATTTGGGAATAAAGCGACTTGGTTGTAGTCTCGAGGACGAGCTGAGATTTCTGGTTTGTTTTACAAGCTCGTTATAGGCACATTTGGCCAAAGGGCACTGTTTTATTTAAAGACAAAGACACAGAGCCCGTTCTGGGGAATGCAGGGCTTTTGCAAAACTCTGCTTCCTGGCTTATTGTCTGCTGGGTGGCTTTGGGAAAAAAGAACCCCAAACACAAAACCCAAACCCGCGGCAGTTGCACGCGATGGGTTGCTGACCCTCTGGGTGCAAATGCCTGAAGACGTTTATCGGACGATGCTGTCCCCTCTTGTCTTCTGGGCATCTCCCTGCTCTCCACGGTAAGCAGTGAAGAGCTCCTGCGGAGAGCGGATGGAAAGGGCGCAGGTGGCGCAGGACCCTCTCTGGGCAGCCGCCCCATGCCTCTTGCCCACCGAAACAGTGGTCACCTCGCCGTAGACTTCACTGGGGCATAAACAAGTGTGCGCCGTGCTGAGAAGCGGGGGAACTGTGGAAGCCTTCCCCGGGTCCAGCCGGTGGAGTTCGGAGAGGGCAGGCAGCGGCCGACAGTGCCCTGGTCTGCCCACACCCTCGGTACACCAGGGCCCCGGCCCTGCGCAGTCCCCTCTGCCCGCACCAAACAGCGCCTGCTGTCCCCCTCTGTGTTCGAGACGAGGAGTGATAATAAACACGCAATTTCCCTTTGTCACAGGAGAGCGGAGGGAGGCTGAGGTTGTTCTCTGCCTCCCCGGGATCCCCACTGGAACGTCCAGTTCTTGGTCCACCAAGGAGGACTGGAGTGCAAGACGTTTTCCTTAGAAATCCTTTTTCTTTTTTTTTTTTTTTTTTTTTGTAAGCCTATTTCCCATCCCAACGCAGAGGAAGGAAAACAATGATATTCTCAGATGATCTGATTCTTTGGAATAGATGAGATTGTTTCCTTGAATATCTAATGTTGCAATTCCAGTTCTAAGTACACCCATTTCCTCTTTATTACATCATTCTGCATTTTATTTCTATGATTTTATGTTTTACTGCTGTTCCTGTGAAAGTCTATATTTTCAGCGTTATAGAAAGTCTCTGAAGATCCATAAGATTATTATTTATCTGACTTTGTGTCTCCGAGTGCTGTATACGTTATATAATTGCCTTAAAATGTTTTCATAAATTACATTCAGAAATGTGTCATAGTAAATTACCTTTGTAATAAAATGTAAAAAATGCAAATGGCTGTTGTCTTTATTACGTTTTAAACCATTGGTTTATCTGCACTATTTCACTTGTCAGTTGCACAATATGTTGTATAAAGGGAAAGCACAGTTTGATAACAGATAGATGGAACCTCGTGTGTAATCTAGCAGGCACGTACAGTTTGGGTCATTTCCTTATCTCCCGCAGAAAAGACATTATCCCCCTCATATTTACATACTTTTCAATATTTGTCAAACAATCATAAATTATAAATTAATGAAATGTTCGACAGTCTTCAGAGATCAGACTAATGAAGACATTTACCTTTTTGGTGATTTGGATTCTCATCTTTGTAAGTTTAATGACATTTAGACTCTCACGGTTTATTAGGCTTTATTAGATTTGTCCTTCACTCCTGCTGTCATTCAGATGTCTCTGCATAAACATCACCTGCTTCAGGTACAAGAACAAATCGTTTTCTTCCAGAAAGGCTCTGGAGCAGCAGCGACACCACGCCTGGGTGCGGAGTGGGGCATCGGGGGCCACGCAGGCTGTGCGAAACTGTCTTCGCCCGGAGTCACCGACTGATGGCCACCCCGGCCGGGCTGGCAGCTCACTTCCTGGACAGCCGCGGCGGTCGGGAGTTGCTAAACACCCTCCCAAGCCA
Source organism: Sclerurus mexicanus (assembly GCA_013396755.1). Taxonomy (NCBI): domain Eukaryota; kingdom Metazoa; phylum Chordata; class Aves; order Passeriformes; family Furnariidae; genus Sclerurus; species Sclerurus mexicanus. The sequence goes on along the minus strand of VWZF01000181.1, from coordinate 2,297,744 downwards.
AGGAACCCATCTGCCTTTGGTTACACCGGAGCCCGGGCCCACACCACAGACGGGCGCACCCACCCTGGCCTCTCGAGGCCCTGTCGGGCTCCCGAGCGATGCCTGAGAGTGCCAGGGACATGCGTCAGCTCTTAGCGCTTTGTTTTTTCTTTTCTTAGTTTTGTGACTAAGTGTTCTTGGTGCCGGAGAGCGCTGGGCCGGCGGAGATGCCCAGCCAGGCACGCAGGCTGGTCCTGTTCGGCGTCGCACAGGGAACTCGTTCTGATGGATGGTACATGCCTCCCCAACGCGATTAGGCTGCAGAAATTAGGTTGTCCCCAGAAAGGTCGGCACTCTTCCCCCTCCACCTTTGCCTGGAGAGGCACACGCTAATCCCGCCGGTCAGACCCTGACGCCATCTTCCCGGGAACAAAGACCTGGGGCTCCCCAGCGTCGTCTCAGCCCTGTAATCGAGTTTCCTAATTTCATTACTCTGCTCGCAAATGTCAGGAGCATGTGTTGGGGCACGCCGGCCCCCCTCTCCGCATGCCCCCTTCCCTGGGGACGACCCTGTGGCCGGCCGGACTGCCTCGACGGCCTTCCCAGCTTCGCGCCTCTCCCCGGCCCCGGAGCGGGCAACGGGAACGGGCACAGCCTTACAAACCTCTGCACTCCATCAAACAGAGATTGTGTCTAAACCTCGCGCCACGAACCTCGAACATTATTTGCAGAGGCTTCCAAATATTTCCAAACAACGCTTTTTTAAAACACAACGGAGAGTTATTAAAGCGCTTGTTGGTAAAGTGAGCATGTGTTCTGCAATCATCAAAAATTGATATGTACCGCCAGTAAAGTAATTATGCACCATCCTGAGGATACGAGAACAGTACATTGTTAATCCACTTGCACACCCGTTGACTTGCAGCATCAGGCTGCAAATAGCTTAATTAAGTCATACACGTGGAATATAACCATATTGTTACATTGCATTATGCACACTATATCTCAATTTATTGGGACAATTAATGCTAGTGATAGACCTCGGGCGAAAAATATTAACCACAAAGCACTAAAGTTGCATTCTGGTGACATTTGCAGTACGGGGAGTAAATACTAGAACAAGGCATAGCCTTCGAGAACAGCGAGGACTGCGAGGATGTCTCTGCCCCAAGCCCGTCCTTAGAAGGCACTTAGGGCAGCTGGAGGGAACGATCTTCGCTATTCTCCGCTCCTTAGCTGTGTTCTGACTTGCAAAAACACTCGGAGAATCAAACCTGCTCATTCTTGTTTGCTCCAGGGAAGTTTGGGCTGGATGAGGGTTCCGAGAGCGGTTCTCAGAACATATGAAGTCCAGAACAAGGGGCCTTAGGGCCAAAGCGAGTTTCCCCGCAGGGCTAAGAAAGTGCAGCATTGCAGGGCGGAGTTTGAACACCAGAGTTTCACGGGCAGCCCAGAGCTGGCAGGACACACCATCCCGTCTAATAGCTTGCACACTCGTGAACATGTCCACATGTCGGTATTTCCCACAGTGAAGTAGCGAGACTTCATCCCCAGGTGCGACGCTGAGCTGGCTCCGGGCCCAGCGTGCCCAAAGCGGGGCAGAGCCGTCCCGGTGCGCCCAGGTCCAGACGAAATAAGGGCACAATTGGTGAAGTGTCGGCAGCGTAGGGTCAGTGGTCAGGATGTATATGCCCAGTAGGCAGCCAACGTAGGGACACCCAGCTCGGCTAGCAGGTGCCCAGATTCCCGTCCCGGCTCAACTGGCCCCCTCACAGCCCCAAACTGCGGTGCACCCCGTCCCGTGGTCCCCCGAAGGAGCCGGAGGGTGAAGCTGACTCCAGTAGTGCTCAGAGCATCACGCGTCCCCGAGGGGGTCTCCAAGAACTCTGCACAGGCTTCAAGGCTGGGGGTGAGTGGCGCTGGTAGAGGCGGGGGACCTCTCCCGCTTAAGGAGCAGCGCTGGGGAGGAAGCTCCGAGAGGTAGCTCCGAGGGGCAGCGGGACTCTGTCCTGCCAGACTTTGTCCGGGTCATTTGTGCAAGCAGGCGCAGGTACGCTTCTGGCAGCATGCAATTGGGACGCACGCCTTTATCGCCTGATTTACCCCCTTTTCTGCAAACCCAAACAGAATCGGTATTATTTTATAGAGAATAAAATACTCCCAAACCAAAACCAAAGCTTCTTTGTCTGACCGAATTAACTGCCTTTTTCACATTTTCTGAACACCTCTTCATGGTGCACTCTCATTCCCATCGGGATGAAATCTCTCCAAGTTTCCCCAGCCTCTTATTTTTGGGGATGAAAAGGGCGATTTCTAACCCCTCGAAGTATTTGATTTAACGGATTTCTCAAGCGTTTTCGGAAAAAGGTGTCCAGAAGGTCGCCTGGATTCCCCTAGACATCTCTTCTGCCTACGTCGAGGTGACCCGTTGAGCACAGCTACAGGTGGAGACAAGGACCCAAGATAGATCCTTGCTCGGTGGCTGCCGAAAGTCAGGGATTGCCAAGTGGGACACACATGTCCACTCACACCCCGGTTGCTGTGGCGCCTCAGCTCCCTACACACACGAATGGATGAGCTGTTTTTTCAGAAGTTTTACCCGACAGCAAGTTTTTACGTTTATTTCAGCTCTTCTAGGAAGCGATTGCGCCAGCGCGATAAACGACTGCAAACTGGTCTCCACTCCTGACCACTGTCGTGACTGGTGCCGTGTTCACCTCGGCAGCGCCTGTCGAGGAACCAGCCCCGGGTAGGGAGGTCATTAAGCGTTAGGAAACTGCGCAGTAAATTTGCTCTTTCAAAGGTGACTGTGTCCAGTGCGAGACTCGCACACTCGGATAGACACGCAAATTCACGCTCTTTCCTCTGCTCTGTATAAGAATTTAAGCAGGGTTGCGCGTTATTCTCCTTCTATTTCGTTTAATCGTTTACAAATTAAGCCAAATATTAGATTTTAAATCCCCACTGCCCTAGGGAAAAAGTCGGCTCCCGGGAATTGCCCGCAGCATTCCTTGCCCGCAGGCTGGACCACGGGCAGGACCTTCCGGCCTCCCTGGAGCGCTGGCAGCACTTGCCGCCCACTCCCGTGGGCACGGAGGCTTCCTCGTCGCGGAGAGACTCTCAGCCCCTCCGCGGGGACCCGCGCATCGTCCGCCGCGCTGCTTGTGCGGAGTCACGGGGGCCTCCCGGCCGTCGGGGCACAGGCGGCTGCGGCCATCGGGATGCGCCTGCCCGGCCTCTCCGGCCCCTTCTGTGCGGCCCTGCCCGGGGACTGAGGAGGGAACGCCGGGTCCCTGTCCCGCGGTGCTGGGGCAGAGGTGAAGGAGGGGGCCTTATCTCGGCGTTAGGCACTTACGGGTGGCTGCAGCCCTCCTCCCACGGGGAGGCGCGGACACTTGCTCTGCAGGATGGGGAGAGCTATGAAAGAAGGGGCAAGAGGCGAGTGGAGAACGGGCAGGACGGGCAGGGCTGGCAGGGCGCTTTTAGCCTGCACTATTCCTGCAGATTTTTCTCTCTGCACAGCCAGCACTATCTCCTCCGGTCCAGCGGCAGCAGAAACTCTGTTCTATTACTAAAGCAGGTGGACATAGCCTCGGATCCAGGCTAAGACGTCATATCTCTGCCCTCACTTGTAGCCAGGACAAATTTGAGGAAGACAAGGGCAGCCTCCGAGGACTACTGAAATCACAATAATTACAAAGTTTATTACTCCAGAGAAGATTGTAGTTTACTGGTGGGTTTAGGGCGCCTTATAAATGCTTCCTAATACTAACCAAAGCACACAGCGAATTCAATGCCCTGCCCTACACAATCCCTAGCCTGTGGTATTTATTTCTTTTATAATTATTAATCGCTGTTGTTATGAATATCTATTTATTACTGAGAACAGGAGCTGATACACAGCACAGCCTCCAGATGCAAGCTCTGCAGTCGTTTTAGACTTGTCCTTTCTGATTACGGAAAGCCCTCCCCGGAGACGAGAGATGAGGTGCTGGCAAATTAAAAAGCAACACCTTGACCATGGGCTATGAATGTAGTGTCTTTTTAAAAAACCAAACAAGCAAGCAAATAAACAAACAAAATATTCTGCCTTATTCCTGTTCCAGAGGCAGAAAGAAAAGCGGTTCATGACACATGAATTGCAAAAGTTCGCTTTTGTTTATTTGTTTGTTGAGACATTTTTAAGGAGAGGAGTGGGACAAAGCATGATAAACATAATAAGAAGCTAGAAGTCTGAGGACTGTAACTTCAGTGGATTGGTTTTAAGCAGGCAGACTGTCTACCTTTGGCCATCTGGCTGGTTTAAGCTTTTGCCCCATGCTGTATGATTTTAGCTTAAAATCTCTTCCGTTGCAGCCGCTTTTATTGAATTCTTCAAAAGCAAACTTTCCCTGAGTTTTTTTTTTTTTTTTTTTAAGAAGGGCTAAAATAATAAGTCGACCACTGTGACATTCTCTGGGCTTAGGCCATTTTTCATAACGCAGCTGATACGCTTTTGTGCAGCTAAGGCGACCAAACAGATGAATAACGAGAAAAGTCTCCGAAAACTAAAGCTTCCAGCTTTCCCCATCTTTAAAAAGTTAAGTAAAATGAGAGGTGCATGTAAAAAAAAAAACCCCTCCCAAATCCAAAAAACAAATCCCATCACGCCAAAGATCAGGGCAATACTTTTATACCTCTGAATAGTAACGATGCCTTTTAAACAACTTACAGCACACACAGACACACACACACACACATACATACACACGCGCACACACACACACACTCTCACACAAAACTTTAAAGCTTGTGAAACTGCCCAGGTGGTGTTTATAGGACCGTAGCCAGTGGGTTGTAAAGAAATCCGAGACATTTGAAGGAGATTAGACTATTTAGAAATACACGACAAAACAATTCCCCCCACCCCCCAATTTTACTCCTGTTTCACTGTATCCACCGTGTTTAATGCAGGGCTTGAAGGGTCAAGTTGTCTGCAGCAGTAAAGAAGAGTCCCACAATTTGTGGTGATTTGGAAGTCGGGGGTAAGTTTATTATTATTTTTAACGTGTTTTCTCATGAGTGTATGCTTGTGTTTAAAAGTTTGTGTTGCAAAGAAAGTATGCCCTCTTGAATTTAATGTCATTTTAGCCATAAACTAGTTTTGTGCTCAGAATCACGTCTCTAATGTTGTTGATGTTCTTCCTGGAATTTTGTCAAAAGAAAAAAATCCTCCTGCCTCTCCCAGCAGCAGAGACAGGCAGAGCCAGAGCCCACAGAGCGGGACTGGGAGGCGAGTGCCTCTATGCCACAAGGCAACAAGTAAGAATTTCATGAGCTTTTGCCTAGGTTCAGAATAATCGTTTCTATTTGGTGGCTTGTTAGGGATTTTTCTGGGATTGATTACTTTTTCATCCCACTGTCACGTTATTTATTCATTTATTTATTTATTTAGCACATGCAACCCCTAAACCTGAGTGCTTTAAGACCACAACTGTGAACCCCGATTTATTATGAGAAGTACTGTACATACAGTCTGGGTGGAAACACAGCCATTGGTTCAAATAAAATGACTATTGATTCAAAGTGCGAGCCCCCAAGGCTGAACCGAGGAAGAAGGAATGGGTCATCTTTTTTTTTCTCTCTCCTTTTTTTTTTTTTTTCCCTTTAAAGGGAGAGAGAGACTACTAAGCTGTGAGTGCGGAAACCACCACCCAGTCCTTTGATTCTTCTCTATTTTTTTTTTATAGATAGCAGAAAAAATTTCCCTATGAGAAATAATAAGGTTTGCTTGGAAAAATCTGCAGGCAGATCCCCCTCAGAAATAAATTCCAGCCTTTCCTATTCAAAACAGGGCTTTATTTTATTGCGACGACGTGGGGAGGAATGAGGATAATAAAGTAACTCGGTTCCTCCTCCCCCCTCCTCCCCACGCACTTTCAGTGAAGAACCAAACTGCACTTCCCTTCCACTGGTCTCCTCTTGCCCAGTATCTCCGGAGCTGCTCAGCGCACCGAACCGGCCAGCGATGAGCAGCCCATCTTCATTTGTCCGCGGGATGGGAAGGGAAAGGAAAAAATGCAAGGAGAGAATTAAATAGCAAGGAAAAAAGGGGAAAAAAGCAAAAAAAAAAAGGAGGGGAGGGAAGCAAAGGACGGGGTCAGAACAATACAAAAAGCACCAGCTTATTGGGAGGCACTTATTAGCAACGAGAGGTGATGGTGCAGGAGCTGCACCCCGGGCACCCTCGAAGCCTCCAGCCCTTCTACCCGGGAGCTGTCTGGAAGCGATCACAGCCGGCTCACAGCTAATAATGCCCTTCGCAGAGGTTTGGTCTGCGGTGCTCGCAGAAAATGCAACTTTTGCCCCATTGGTTAGCTAGGTGAATTAGCACACACTGCAACTGAACAGTACTTGACCTTTGCCTTTATGTTTGCTCAAATGTTTGCCTAAAACACAATCACCCTTGACAAGAGAGCATGCTACCGTGTGACACTGCCTATTCAATAGATAGATGTTCCCTGCCACACACAACCCAGTTCAGCATTTTAAATGGCTTAGGTATTTGTAAAAGCCGTATAAATTAATGCCTGATGATTGCTAGTTGCTGGTTAAAGAGCCAACTATTTACCATGTAGATTAAGAGTCGGCTTAAAAACGTCCCAACCAGACCAAACCAAAGGACCGGCTGGACAGGGATGTAAGGTCAGAAAAGGAAACTTGTGGCCGGGGCGATCAACAGATTCTTATTCTGTCCCGTTCACAGCGTGGCTTGTCGATCTGCACTAGCAGCTGGGGTTTGGGACCGGCTGTGGCAAACACAGCACGTACCATGGCACATATCCTCTCAGTTCAGGCGCTGTCGGGGGACTGCTGACGGCAGACATGTGTCGACTGAGGTGCAACCGCGCACCTGAGAAATTCATAGGTGACACAGGCGAAAGGATGGAGGCAGACAGGTTATGCTGATGTAAATCTGACTTATCCCTCGTGTCACAAGCTCTCTTGCTGAAATTGGGCAAACACCACAAAACTTTAGGGAGAAAAAACCCCAAGTTGCCATTTGGCGGAAGTGTTTTGTAAGTGAATTTGATCGCTGAAGCCTGGAGTGAATTTGATCGCCTTGAAGCCTACACAGAAAGGACTTTGGAGCCGGTTGCCGGGCAGGAGCCGGGCGGCTCTAGGTGGCTGCGGGACCAGCAGGGCGGTGACCGGGGGTCCCCGCTCCGCGTCAGAGGCGGCGGCAGTATGGGACGGGACGGGACGGGACGGGACGGGCGGCAGGAGTGGGAATGGAGCAGAAAACAGTCACTTTTCTTGAAAACACTCACCCTTCATATTTATCAGGCAGAGCATCATTCATTAATAAAACGACACCTGATGTGCGGCTTTTGTTTCAAAGGATACTTTATTATTTGGAAACATGAGATAAAGCGGTTCTTTGGAAGAGAATATTTATACCAAATGCAGTTTCTGATGTAAGCGGATACCTGCACATCTTGCTAGTACTTTCAGTCGGTAAAATACTGCGCAGCCCAACAGGAAAAGTACAAGTGATATTGCAAACAGTTGCTCTGCTTTGATTTACCTTTACTGTCTTCATCTGGAGACTTTTTTTGATGACCAATTTTTTACTGTCTTTCAATTTTGGGAAACACCACTTCCCCTCCTTCTCTCTGTGTTTTATTTTCACGGCATGATTTGATCAGGAGCATTTTCAAAAAATTGATTAATATTTATACGAACATCCTGCTTCAGATCTAACGTTAATTTGGCATTAAATCCAAGCAGATAGGCTGAAACCAGCAACGTATCTTAGACAAAACGGTTGTTACAGGAGAGGAATTGAATGGCAGCGAGTGAAATATTCAGCTATTACTCGTTGCCAATTAGACAGAGAATTTCTTTCTAGAAATCATTTCAATTTTTTTAAATCAACAATTATATTATCTCGTTTGCAATTATGTCGAAAATGATGTTTAGAAAAATAGCAATCGGACTTCACGAATAAGATATTTGTAATTGAAAGGAATCCAAATCTGATTTATTCAAGGGCTGGCTGTTCCCCTATGAGTGCACTTTCGATCGCGCGGACACACGTGGGGTGCGTGCCCAGCCCTGCGCCCCCCGGGTGGGTGCCGCAGTCAAACTGACGGCAAAGGTCAGCGCCCGCGGAGCGCCTTCCCCCGCTCCGCACGGCGCTCCTGCGCGGTGACCAGCCCTGGCTTGGCACGCCTCGGTTCGCTCCGCTCTGCTCTCTGACAGAGTCAAACTTGACCTCGTGGAACAACCTTCCCCACAGGCTGAAATGATACCTTGGATTGTTTGCCTCTGTGTGGCTGAGTTTTCTTGTGGACACATGTTCACTTAAGCTTGTAAGTCACTAGTGACCTAGAATAACATAGCACGTACCCCTAGAGGCAAAACAACCGAAGTGAACTTTAAGGCCAGATGATATTCAAAGCGAAGTTGTGTGGAAACCTCCGGGACTCGTTTAAACCAGAGAGAACAGGGATCAAACCCGCGGGGACGGGCGGTGGGTAGCTTCATCCACGCACAACTGCACATGCCAGGCACCGCCTTGGCTTGTCTTGAGGGAACTCGTTGGAAAACTTCACCTGAAAGAAACGGGGATTGAGGAAGCACTTGAGTGAAATGGGCATCGATACCGGCAGAGTTTTTAGGAGTGTTTAGGTGTGTTTTTCATGATTTTGCTAGGATTTGAAGTCCTTTGGAAGTAGAAATCACTGGTTAAAGGAGAGACAGATAATTCTGCGCTTGGACTGTCAATAATGATTTCAAAACAAAACCATTTCTTTAAAAAGGGAACAATCTCTATATCAGAATTAAATATTTATGTTCCTTTAAGTGTAGAAAAGCAAGCGTGTCTATTTTTCCCCTGGAGTCAAGTAAAATAATTTTAAGTGTTATAACCTCGATTTTAAATAAGGGCTTGATATGTTCCCTAAGCGATTATTGTTTTCAGCTAATTTTGGCCGAGAGCTCTTTTATATTTGTCAGCTTTTTCTGTAGAAAACATAATTCTTGGGGCACCTCGAGAAAAGGTTCTGGGTTTGGTTTTTTTGTTGTTGTTGTTGGTTTTGTTTTGGTTTTGTTTGTTTGTTTGGTTGGTTTTTTTCCTTTCCTAGTAGTCCAATTCTGGTCAGAAATTTTGTTCATTCTGTGGAGTAAAGCACTCTTACAGAGCAGAGGGCACAGCTCAGCATCATCGCATTTCAGGAATATCCACATGGCTTGTTTTGCCTTTATATCTTTAATTTCTAAAGGATGAGTTTTGCTGGCAGGAAGATCAAGGAAGTGTCTCTCTTCTATATTTGTTATGCTGTGCAGGTATCTGTAATTAGAATAAGACACCCAGCACAATCAGCATCTATTGTATGAGAGTTTGAAGCACGACAGTTCTTCTTCTGGTTCAGAATCGCTGCCTACAGTTATTCTCCGATTTCCGATGCCTATTATGTATACAATCGAGCCTATAATTACCTGCTGATTTCTTTGTAGCAGTTAAAGAGAGTTTGTACTGCTCGGGCAATATTGTCCAGTCGTTATGTCTCCAGAAGCTGTCATGAAAGCTTGAATATACTCTGTATAGTCTGCAAGCAATCAATGAAATTTACGATCTCGCCCCCCTTCCCCCCCAGGCACATTTCCTGTCCAAAGAAGAAAAATTGAGATATGAAGGTGTCTGGGTCTCCTTCACAGCACCTCTTACACGGTGGCTTTGGAAGGAAAATAAGTGACAGGCTCTATAATTTCACACGGTAGCGAGAACTGTGTGGGACTTTCCCGTGGGACAGACCCCCGTGATCGGCGTGGCTGGTAAGAGCCCGGAAGAGCCGCCGGGGCGTACGGAGGGGCTCTCCCCGCCCCAGCTGTCGATGGGACCCCCGGACCGTGCCGTCCGGGGGGGGCCCGCGGCTGACCCGGGGGGCGGCGGGCACTGCCCCGCCTGGGCACGGGCTCTGCCCCCGTCGGCCCCATCCCCCGCGCATTTGCCGGTAGCGGGAAGAAGGGTCCAGGTGAGGAGGGCCGGCGGGGGGCTGGTGACCCGCACGGCAGCACCGCGCTCGTTCCCTTCGCGTCCTGCGCGGCTCTGCCGGCAGTGGTGGGGCGATGCCTCCTGCCCCAGCCTTATTCCTTCTTCCTTTCCCCTCCGCTGAAGTCAGCGTGGAGACGCCTCCTCCCCACGCCCTTGATTCTGCTCCGGGCCAAGCCTGGCTCTCCGTGGACCCCAAACCCACGGTCAGGCTGCTGCTTCCCCAAAGTACCTCCTTGTATGCCCCCATCTTGCAAGCCTGAGTCTTGCAGGGGCACTGCAGCCCGGAGGGACCTGGGGATTCCCGTGGAGATGGGGGTCACCCCATCTCGCTGCTGGGTCCACTTTCACCAGTCCCCCTGCAAAGCCGTCTTAAGTGTGTCTGTGTGTATTAGAGGGAGAGCTCCCGGCATCTCACTGCTGTCCTGAACCACCTACGAGCTGCGGCTTTTTTTCCAACTCTGTTATTAAAGTAACACTTAAGGAGTGCGCATAATTGTACAGTTAAAAGGCATGGCTGATGCCTCTCAGACCAGAAGGCTGGATCAGGGTAGCAGCCCCCTGCCTTAAAGATGAGGGGACTGGGAAGAGAGTAGGGCCTGAAGTTTGACTAAGAGTCTCTTAAAAAAAAAAGAGAAAAAAGAGAAAGGCACTTGAAGGCTGACACAATGGTGAATCTGCCCTGACCCAACTATTAATCTTAGGAAGAGAATGTGACCAGATAGGGTGGGAATTTGATTCCCCAGAATGGGGGGCAGAACAGGAGGAGGAGGAAAGGAGAATTGATCTTGGGCCCCAGGCCTGCCACATCTTCTTCCAGGGGTTGTCTTTCAGAGAGTTGAATTATAGCCCTCTCCCATCCTACTCCCTTCTCTCCAAAGCCCAGGTACTACCTTTGAGTGGATGGTGTGGTCTCTTAGTCCTCCCAATGCCATGCTAACTCACCACCTGAGTAAACATTTTTATGACAGACTCACTTCTGCAGTTCCTGGGCACACGATCCTGAGGCATGGTGATGCCTCATGCACATGGTAAATGGTCATCTCCTGGGCACTGAGATGAGGGCTTTTGTGGACATGGCATGGGATTTGGGTTCAAATATGCAATTAAGGTTGTATACAATAGCTAGGAGACACTTGTAAAGGTTAGATGATGCCACACAGATGCAGCAGTGGAGACCTGGCTGCCTCCCTGTACTGGATAGTGTACCCAGAGCATTCCAGTTGTGATCTACAGCTAGACCTGAAACTGCCACTGCATATTGCTGGGACATGCAAATCTTTAACACTCCCTTGTGCCCATCCATGTGTCTCCCATGCTGGAAAAAAGCTGTATCAGCCCTGCTTCATGTCTGTCTGATATAAAGGTTGGAGTGAGGGCCCTGAGCCCCAGGAAGCCATTCCAGTCCCAGTTCTTGTTTACAGCCCTCCAGTGAGGTGTGCGTCTGCCTCCATTCGCAGTCCACAGCAAATGTTCCCCAGCAGCACAAACACAGACAGGGGATTTGATGCCCTTGTCTAAAATAATTGATTTCAATCAGGTATTTTGAAACTGGGGATTTTCTTTCAAAAATAACTAAGAAAAAGTAGCCAGAGAGAGAAAAGCTCTCACCAAGGATGTCTGAATTTCCTTAATAAACCTTCCTCTAACTTCCACTCTTTTTCCAGCCTACCATATTCTCCTGCCCAGAAACTGACACCTTCCAAGTAGGAAACCAGTCTGTCATGGAGTTAATCAGTGAATCATGCAGGAACACGTTTTAGGCAGGGCACCAAAGCCAGTGTAACTGATACAGCACAGACTAGTAATTTCTCTTCTTTCCTTTGCTGGCATTTTACTGAGAAGGAAGTAACTGTAATGCAATCCTTTTGGAGAAATCAACACTTCCCTCTATTCTAAGGCAAGGGACTGAGCTGAGTTCAAATCATGAGGGTTAATTCCAGTAGGGTTACATGCATAGAGTCACATGTGAACCCAACCAGCCACTTGTCCTCCTAGAAAGAACCAGAACTAGACCCAGTTTTTCATCTAGGATTATTTATAGCCTGTCCTGCACATGCATGACAATGCCTGTTGCCACTTCAAAACAAAGAAGTCAAATGCACTCTGGTATATTTGCATGGGCACTTCAGTTTCTTTTCCAAGATTTCAGCATCTTAGGACCTCACACCATCCAGAATTGTCTGATTTCTTAGAAAAGGGTGTTAGTCTCACATTCATGCCTCTAACATTTACACAAAATCATGACTTGGAAAACAACATAATTCATTAAAATATAATGCAATGGACATGCTGTTAGTTGTATGAATCTCTGTTATTAACATCAGCATTAATTAGTAGGCTTGGGTGATCTTATCTGGGTCCTATGTAAGGGTCATTGCTACCCCAGTGGTGTCCTGGGCCCAGAAGGTGGGAAGGCCCCAGCCTGTAGGAGAGCTCTCAGGGCCAAGTCTGGGGAGTGGGGGACACCTAAGCTGGGCAGCACCCATACGTTTTTCTGGCTACTTTGGTAGGGAGGAGGGGAAATGGAGGGGGGCCTTTGGCACACGCCATGCCCAGGGTCACCAGGGCTGGAGAGAGCCCAACACACAAATAAACTACCCTCCTTCTCTGCCCCTGCAATCCTCAGGCACAAAAGTAGACCCAAATTATAAAAGCCTGTTCTGTGCATCAGCAACAACAACAACAAAAAAAGCGCCCTCTTCTCCCCTGACTTTGTTCTTTTGATTTTTTATAGATCAAAGGCAGGANGCATTGTCCATGCTTTTCTGAATCTGATTTACCATATCATAACCCCTAGGAAGAAGAAAACATCAATATCCCGAAGGAATGGAGATGTTTCTATGGAAAACCTAGGAATTTTAGTCCATAACAGATCTGGTGTAAAAATCAAAGAGATCAAAGGCGGCGCTCCCAGGAGTATAGATGCGTCTCTGAATTAAAGATGGACGATGCAGACTACAAAGTACTTTTTTTTCCACCCTTCTTTATTCAGGCCTCTGTTTCCATTTCAAGGGAGGCGCTGTCCCAACATCATATCTGAGCCCAGACAGTCACCGCAAACAATGCTCGCGAAGGGGAAGAAACGCTAAAGAAAGCAAATCATAACAACCATCCGGCCTGGCAGGATTGTTTCCATTAAAAACCCGAGTGCAACAATTAATAGAGAAAAAAAAAATTGGCAGGCGAAGATAGACATTGTTCTAGTGACAAGATGAGGGTCCCGAAAGGAGAATGCTTGCTCCATCGGAAGTGGCTGCGTGGCAAAGGGAGAAACCTCACTTTTCAAGCCCCTTTGCGAGGCATTGTCTTTGGGGCTGGCGCTGCTGCCATACAGTAGGGTCCCCATGGCAACGCAACCTGCTGCTGCTGCTGCTGCCCCTCTTCCAGAGTTGAAGGCACTGAAAGGCAGCTGAAGTGACTGGGCTTAAAGAGCAACAGAATAAACAATATTTTGATTCATTGNAAACCCGAGTGCAACAATTAATTACGAAATTGAGGGGAAAAAAAAAGGAAGGAGGGAGATGCTCAAGTGAAGTGATTAATATAGATGGTAAAGGCTGCGGGGAGTGGTGCTCGGGGGTCTGTGGTTTGGGGGGCCGGTTAGCTGCTCTCCACCACTCCCTGCATCCCAGCATCCCAGGCCGGCGGACCCGCGGACTCTCGGCGTCTCCCCGCTGGCCGCAGGGGTTCGGTGCGGGCGGAGGTGCGGGGCGGCCCCGACCCCCGCAGCTCTACCTGAGCCCCTCGCGGCCGGGCAGGACGCTGCGTTCGTGATCGATGGGCAACTCGCAGGGTGGCTCAGGGTCTTCTTAGGCTGGCACCAGTCCACCGAGTGCCACAAACAAAGCAAAAACACATTTAAACGTGACGGGGACAGTCAGCTCGCCTATCTACCAACAGTCACTTCATCACGCGTGGCCCGGATCCTCTGTGTCAGTCGGAGTGGCGCCGGCAACACGGCTGTCCCCTTGGGGTGCGGAATACCTCGCGTACTCATCTCCCTGCACAATCATCCCTTCCGAAAGGTGAAGCTTTTCCGGTGCAGCCATCCCTGCGGGCCTTTTTCCCGGAGATTGGGAAGCGTGGGGGGAGAAACGCGTTGTTTAGAGTCCAAGAAGATGAATATTAGAGAAGTCAATTAAGTTGTTTGGAAACCCATGTAGGGAAAAAAAAAAAAGTGCTGGGACTACTGTTATGAAGAAAGCCAATTAAAATGGTTTGATAAGCATATGTATTAGCAACAAGTGTAGCACAGAGGTCAGAAACAACACTAAGTAAACAGAGTTGACAGAAGAGTGAATCTTTTGTGGCGGGTGCGCAGCTGTCCGGCCTCCCTTTGTCCGGGCGGAGGCTGGGTGCACGCTCCCTGCTGCCCTCTCCCCAACTCAATGCACAAAAACAGATTGGGATGTTCTGCATGCATAGGCAACATTGCAGCTCCAGTCCTCCCTTTTCTCTTCCTTCTTTAGGAGACAGGGCTCTCCAGACATTTTTTCCTGAGAGTAACAAAGCGGGGCTGTAAAACAGTTCAGAATAGGAGGGGAGAAAGAAGAGAAAGGAGACCCTGAGGGGCAAAAAAGCGCCATGTCACGAGACAAAAGAATAGGAAGTTGAAAATAGAAATAAAACTGAAAGCAAGAATTATCTTGTTAAACAGAGGTGCCTTTTTTTTTATCCCGAGTCGTCTTTGTGAAAGTTTTTAAAGTATCACGACATGGAACAAGTGTGTAAGTCCCCACACACACTTCAGTCAGAGATTCATGAGCTTCCGAGGGCCTTGATGGCTTATTTATGTGTCAGCAAATTCTGCAGCTTAAACACGTTTTAAAAAACAGGTCTAGGGTTAGTCAGAGTCCCGCAGACATGGCTTTAAACGTGTGGGGTGGGCAGGGGATTCCATCCACGCCAGGGAAAGGAAATGAAAAGATCAAGAAGCAACGAACTGGGTTTTTTTATTCCAAGTCTGGAGGATAAACACAGGCCAGGTTGCTTTCTGCCTAGTTCTGCTCACACAGGGACTGGATATGAACGTGTCAGGATAGGGCCTTGAATACCCCATTCAGTGACAGAAAATACTTTTCCTGACACTCGAGCTGAGGTGCCAAGGCTAAACTGCCTCGGCCGTACGAGCCGGGCTGCAGCTCGGGGCTGTCACCCAGGCAATTTTCTCACTTGGGTAATCAGATACTGTCGTGTGCATCACTTCTTCCTGCCACCGCTTTCCAAGGAAAGTATGCACATTTAGGGGATCACCACTGCATGTCCCGGCATCACGACCTTGAACTCACCTTTAGTTCTGCACTTGCCTTGGTTTAANGGGGGGGGGGAGGAACAAAGCCAAGCCGACAGCAGCAACAAAGTTCTAAGAGCAAACAGACCTCTTCCCTGACTCTGCTCATCCTGTGTCCAATATGGAGCCTTGCTCACTTTTCCCGAGAAACTTTCTCAAACACAACTCTTGTTAAACCGGAGCTGACAGGGAAACCTCAGGAGAAGCAATACAGTTTGGTTCCCAGGGACAACACGTGTTGCCCAATGTTTCCCAAATTGTCCTCAATACTGTCAGAGTAGCTGCAGCGAGTGCCTTTTGCAGTCTCCTGAGAAAGTGATAGCTCTTGCATACTTTTGATCCTGGACTCTGGTTTACTCAAGTTTCTGTTTGGAAAAGACAAATGAGAAAGCCTAAATTTTATGACTTAGGAATCTGAATATGAATCTTCAGTCTGGGCACAAGAACACACCAGCCCACTGCAAATCAGAGATGGAAAATCATTATAGCCTGTCATTGGGGTTGTTGTTCTGTCTTTGAAGCAGAGTCCAAGAGTAAACTTTTCTGACGAATCGAAGTCATTAAATTTTAGTGCAGAAGAGTTATGGCTTAGCTTCTAAAATAGTACAAATGTTTAATAAAAGTCGTCTCATCTGTGGCCTTTCAGAATCGCCTTGTTTCACCAGCGAAAATTCAGTTTGAGACATCTCACCCTTTTCTAAATGTCATCTTCCCAGTACATTCCATTTATTAACATTATCAATTTTCTTTTTAATGTCTGTCACTCTCATGATTTAAGGAGACTCTTTGTCTTAAAGATTTCACAATCGGAAAAAGTCGACTCGAGTCACACTGCTGCGTGATTTCGGAAGCGTGGAAGAACACCCCCTGGGGAGCGTGCATGGCGCTAAAAGCCCCTCGAAAAGACACACGGGGCCCGGTCCTGGCAGCCTACGTGGGGGGGGGGGATCGGGACCAAGTGGGAGCCCCGGCGCGCTGCCCCACGAGTTCTGCCCAGCCGTGGAGTGTCGGGCGGCTCTCGGGGCACCGCCGCGGGGTGGGTGCGCCTGTGCGCCTGTCTCAGCTCCCACCCGCGCTCAGCCCTTCCGAGCGCGGCCGGATCGGGGCCAGGCACCTTCCCCGGGCTGTCTGCCCGCCCGCGACAGCCTAAGCTCTTGGGTGGGAAGTGCGCACTTTGACATGAACTTCAGTGAAACCAGATGCCAGTGTCTAAATTAATACTAGTGTTTTGCTGATTCTATAACCATTAAAGCATCGAATTAATTAAGTTCTGTGGCTTTCTTTAAGACCAATGCTATCGCTTTATTCCCTTGATGGGAGGCGGGTCAGCGCACTCGGGCACAGTGATGAGATACTTTCCAGAAGTTTATCTGTACATCAGGACACGTTCTGGACCGATTCCAGGAACACTCCGCTTCTCATCCACGAAGCCTGCAAGCATTGGAGAGCATAGTATAAATACCGCGGACTAAGCTTTATTTGCAGCAGAGCAGACTCCAGCCTTCTCAAACTGCCCATTTGAAGCAGGCTTTGGATTTTTTTTTTCTTTTTTTTGGAGGCTATTTCCCGTAACCCCGCCTCGTCACAGCTAGGTAAAGTCAACAGGCAGGGTCTAAATTACAAATGTTTCAATGAGAGAGGGATTGTCTGGGAACCTGTCTCGTTCATCTCCTTGCAAACAAAAAAATAAAAAGTTTTCTAGAGCACAGGAAAGCACTGATGACCTTACAATTCACCCCGCACATTAAAACAGTGGCTGCACGGATGCCTGCCTGAGAAGAAAAAGCAATAGATTTCAGAGGAAATTGAAACAAGGACATTTCTGCTGAGAATGGAGTTGGTCTGGTACATCTTTTGGATCAGATCAAGACAACTGGGTTTGATTTTGTTTGGCTTTACAGGGAACACGGGAAAGAGAAAACCGCACCAAAGAGGGGCCCAGGGCTTCAGAAGCGAGCAGCTGATGAGCCTTTCTGTCCGCGTCTTACGCTAAACAGAGAAGGCAGGTACAGCTGAGCCCTGCTCCTGGCTTTTGCAGCACCGGAGGAGTCGGAGATCTCCGAACGGGCCGCGTACCTTTCTTAACAGAGGCGCGCTCACCCCCGCCCCGGCTCCCTGGAGTCAGGAGGGGACCCTGTGCCCCGACCCCTCTTCCTCCCCCTCCCGCGGAGCTTCAAAGATTGTCCTGAGCGGGTTTCTGCTGGGTCTGGCCACTGCTTGCTCGCCCTGAAATAGCAATTCCATCTGGCACAGGGGGATCTCGACGAGAGATTTCCTCCTCCTCCGAAAGGATCTTCACCCTGCACAGTGGCATTACAAGGGGAGAACACACCAGCAAACTGCCAAAGTCCTTTAGGGGAGAAAACGGCAGGTTAATAGAAAGGCGAGGCAGAGGCAGGGTCTATCTGGCTGCTGGGGAACACAAGGAGCGGGGGCCTTTTCAGTATACTTTCAGGGAAACCACCAGAGCAGGGAAAAACTTGCTGTGTAGGACCCTTCAGTACTGGGTAGCTGCGTGCAGCATCGTCTGAGCAGCAGGAATGAGTGTGCAATCTGTATTTCTACCGTGTTTAATCCCACGATTACCATTACTCTGTCTGCCTTCCCTTGTGCGTCCTCCTTCAGTTAATAAAAAGAAAAGATAAAAAGAGAAGATAACTGTTACAGAGGCCTTTGGAAAGCTGAGCGCATTCCTGGGCTGGTGTCAGGCACAGCGCTCCGCGCAGCTCGCCCGGGGCCGGGGCCAACCCTACGCGCCTCCTCTCACCTCCAGCCCGACATGATGTCTGTCGTAACCCCCGCCTGCGAGTCCAGAGTGGGAGGTTGGAGCCTGCTCCGGTCCAGAGCGATTCCGCTGACATCTTCGAAAGTGGGAAGGTTTTCTGGCTTCGCATGGCCAGATCAGGGGTTTGGGCTCGGCCAAACTCTCCAAGAGCTTCTCAGGAATGTAAATATTGCAGTCTTTCCTATGAGAAATAAAAAAACCAAACAAACGCAAACCCTGGCCGGGGTAAGTCCCCGCGCGGGAGTTTGCTGACCCCATCCAGTCCCTCCCCGCCACCACATCCCTTCGCTTAGGGACATCGGCCAGCTCTGAGAGTAAAAGGAGAAATTACTTCACTGCCAAGGGTCACATATGTAGTAACAAAGTGCTGTTAATATTTTCATTACACTAAAAAAATAACTCGATTGAAGGATCGTTTATTGGAATAATGCGAGTGTATTTCAAAGAAATAAAATACCCAGAGTTACTCAATATTCAGACACTCGAGGCTACAAAACAAAGCCTTTTGCAGCAGAATAGCAGCAATGTGCGGCAATTGAAGTAAGTCACTGCTGGGGACCTGTGTCAGACGCTACTAATTAACCCACTTTTCAGCTGAGTTGATGTCAACTTTCTGTAAACGAGGAGCGAGACGCGCTCCTGTTTGGATTTCATCCTCTCCCATGGCGGTCCTTGAGGCCCCCCGGCCCCGCCGAAAGGCTCCGGACACCTCGGGCGGGGCGGCTGCTCTCGCTCGCCCGCCCTGGTGGGGAGATCCCCCAGTGCTCTGAGACTGAGCAGCATCAGTCAGGCAAGATCCGTGGTATTTGACTTTTGATTTTACATGGGGTTTGGAGCGCGCTGCGCAGCACCGGTTGCAATTGCTCTTTCCCCAGGAATGACCCTCTTCTCCTTCAGCATTACAGGGCAGTGGGCGTCTGTGGACAACCGGGGGCAGCCCCCCCACACCATCCAGCCCTCGGACTTCCAGTAAAGAAGACGTTCTGTGCGTGGGAAAGCAGCCTCTTACTAAGGGGATGTAACACACTGCTGTTTTAAGAACTCATTAGAGAAGGAAGACAGAACTAAACTTGCCTCTACAAACCCAGGGGCACCTCTGAGGGATTCTTTAGCTCAACAACATGAAACTCTCCAAAACAGTGCTTGTAGTACTACCACCACCCTTCCCTCCCAAACCAAAATGCCTGAATTTCTCATACAACCACAAATAAAAAGGAAGATCTAGTCCTTCTCCCTACCACGTCTCTCCTAAAGCAGCAACAAAACAAACGACCCTACCTCACCTGAATTTATGTAGCCCTTTAACTAGGTACAGGCTTGTGCCAATTTATATCACCTGTGGAGGTGGCCCATGGCTATATATATGAGAGAACAGTACTTGTTTTCTTTTGAGTGCTTCGGTTAAGAGGGAGAAGGAGAGCCAGGAAGTTACTGGCAGGTAATTTAGATCTGGGATTTATATATATATATATATAAAAAGATTAGGAATTGTACCAGAGATGAATAAGTTTAATTACAGGTTTAGGGCTTGATTTGTGAGGAAAGATAGCACAAAAAAGATACAGTGTCGAGAGGACAAAGCTTAGAAGAACTGAATATAGAAAAAGTTGTTGGTGGGAAAAAGGACCAGACAAGGACTGAATGCTTGCTTTCTCTGCAGTAGACAGCAGAAGAGAGTGGGCTTAAATTGTAGCAAAGGGGGTTTGAGGTAGGTCTAGGTCTCTAGCTGCAAGGATAGCTGAGTATTGGAATTCTCCTAGGAAGCTTTTGGATCTCTATCCATGGTGGAGAAGCCAGACAAGCCTCTGCTAGGGATGACTGGAGTATGAGGATCCTCATTTGAGGCAGAGGAGCAAGTCTTTAATCTCTCTAGCTGTATCTCATCTATTTTAGGTAAGAAAAATGATGGGTTTGGCACTAAAAAAACCCCCTATGCCATCAAATAACTCAAACTTGTAGCATCACTATGCTAAAGGGGAAGAGGCTGAGGCTGTGTACAGCTGCTCTGATGTTGCTTCCATCAAGGGGGACCAGCTTTGAGGATACCAAGGCAGGTTTTGGCAGCAGAGGATTAGTATTTTGTAGTATTAGTGTTGTATTTTAGATATTTAATTATGTACTTACCATATTAAGTAATAAATGGTAAGATAAGTGAAAAGGTGGACTTTGCAATGTGGGAGGACTGGATACTGCAACTCTACCTAGGAGATGAAATTCTCTGGTCCCCAATTAATATGTGCATCACTTGGTTTTGGACCATGTGCTGAGGTACGGGGACATTCTTAACTTAAGAAGCCCTTTTACTATGCAGGTGACCACTTTTATTAAAGAAGAAAGAATCGAGTTTTTGAGATCAGCGTGGGTACTAACAGCCCTGAATGTCAATGTAAGTGTTTTATTTTGAAATTTCCAGACCTCTAATTCTTCTACCTCTCAGGTCACTAGAAACAAAATTCATCACATGTCTAAATGCTCAAAACTCAACTGATTTGGCATCTGTATGTCTCTGAAATCAAATGAACAACTTTTTCTTAACTGAGGCCTGAGGAAAAAGTATGCTATCTTGGAGCCTGAGTTCTCAATGTATTGAAGGAAGTGTGCAAGGAGTGGTGAAAAATGGGGAGGGAGCTATTTCTAATGAAAAGCAGAACAAAATTTTACAGTGCTTTTGCCTGGAATCTAGTTGTCATCCAAGTGTGTTCCATGAATAATAACATTCCAGATATATCTACCTGGTAGCAATGGGTACAGCTTTAGAGTTTTAATTTTTTTTTTTTTGGCATACATGAATCTGAAAACATTCTTTCTACTGGGAGACAAGCTGTTTTGTGAAGAACTCCCACTCGTTCCTCTGCTTTGATATGAGGTTTCTTTTTTCATTTACTAACATACTTATGGAAATAATTTGCAAGCATATTGTATCTTTTAAAGTTTGAGATATTATGCCATTTGTTCTTACGGAGACTCCTAAGTAAAGTAATTGTGGGGGTCCTGCTTAAACAGTGGATGTGAAGAAAGCTTCATGTATTTCATGGGTTGGTGGGTATGGCTTTTACTACAGCATTTCCCCTCCTGCTTGTGCAGAATTGTGCATTAACTTTTCACTTTTCATTTAACAGAAATAACAAAGAGTTGAATTCAGCAGCTCCAATTACAGAGATTACAATATAAAAATAGCTCCCAAACCAAAACAGTGTATTATTACTATTTTGGGTTTGAGGGAAGCTGAAATAAGCTGTTGTTATGAACAACCTCATGTATTTTAACAGATTGCTAATTCAGACAAAAGCAAAAATTAGATTGGAAGAAATGCTGTATGAAAAAATACATGACTCACCATGTGTATTTTTTCTTTTCATGTGTAGTTATACCCAGGCTTCAAAATTTGTCATTTACCTTAAGCTACCAGGAAATGTCCACTTTTTTTTTTTGTTTTGTTTAAATGCAGTAAAATTTAAGTATTTCAGTCCCAATTGCTCCATGAAAGTATCTGGGACTCTGGCTACATGACAAAAAGAAAAAACTATAAGTGATAATTTAATTTTGGTAAGTTTGCCATGCATCTGTTTTAAGAAGATAAACACAAGCACATGAGCGGTGCAGCAATTACAATGCCAGATAGTCGTTTGTCTTGAATAGGTCATTTAGAATGGAGTTCTGGCAAGTGTAAATGTCTGCTGTGCTGCTTACAGCTTTTTTTGGGCACAATAAGATTTGTGAAAGTGTTTTCTACTTGGTGTTTCTTGAACAAACATTTTCTTTGGAGAGTCGGGGATTTGTGTCTTTTTCTTGTTTGTTCTCTCTGTACACAAGTGACAACAAAATTATTGCATGCAATGTAGCGGTGCTGTTGAGGGACTTTCAGCATATTTGTGACTTAATTCTTTTTCTTCCTCTTGTTAAATTTTTTCAGAATTGTATTAATTGTATATCTTACGTATAAGCCCTACAATTTATGAAATTACTATTATTATGGAGGATGGGTAGTGACATTTTTACTTTCATACGCCAAGAACTTATTTGTTCTCATGTTGATCTTATGAAATCTCATAGCTCTCTGTCTAGGAAACAGACTTGCACTTTGGAGTTTGCTTGCATAGACACTCACAAGAAATGGCTAATTTTTTCTTTTTCTTTATTCCTTTTTTCTTTAAGTTTTACTTGGTGGATGAGTACTCTTTTGTGACAATAAAGAGAAAAATCTGCTGTGCTGTTACTCATGTAAAAAATGGCAGATTATAAAGTGATACAGGATAGTACTTTGTGTAGGATTTCTTTACTTATTTATCAGCACCTATCATAAGTTATTTAATGAACTATCTGAACATGTTCCCTGCTGAAATACAACTCTGGAATAGAACTCTGATTAGAAAGACTGTGCAGCAAGAGCTCTCTTCTACTGCAGTGCCATGTGATCCTGAGGTGCTGCAGGAAGCTGAGGCAAAAGCTTTGGTGACATAGATGGGATGGCTGATGATGACCTAAAACTGAGCTGTCCAGACCTACTGTAACATAAGTAGTACTCCTGCCTAGTGCTTATCATATCCTTTGAGTCATGAGGGAGCAGAACCATATGTCCAATCAAGGCAGCAAATATTCTATTTGATGCTCCCTAACATTCTGTTTATGTAACTGATGAGTGCCATGATGAAAACAGTGGAAAGGAGATGGGAAAGGACTCATGTTTGAGCCTTGCCCTGACACACTCACAGTGAGGATCATGGCTGTGAGCTGGATCTTGGGCATGCTCCTGAGTTCCACAGACTGAAAGCAGCACCTTGGCCTTTCCAGGCTTTTCTCCTGACTCCAAGGCTGATACCCAGTTTGGTAAAGCGCAGGTAACCTCTTGACAAATCACGGTAAAGCTCAGAATTTAGTGGCCAAGAATTGACAGCAGTGTTGCAGAAAATGCCCCCCCATCCCCAAAAAAACAAACAACAAACCAACCAAAAACCAGCAGAATTCCTGGATCATCCACTTTTAGCCAACATAAGAATCATGAGTTGTAGGAATTTGACAGAGAACTTAGTTTGATAATTATCTCACCACAGATGTAGCTAACAGTAAGCCTTGCAAATCCCAACACACAATTCCTGCAGAATCTTGTGGTGAGATGCATTTGTATGAATGCTGGTATTTTTTTAAGCTGCTTTGGCTTCCCTGCCATTTGAAGCTGAGGTGGTTTGAAAAATGTTATTAGCTGGTACATCTGACTCTGTTAAAGAGCTGGTGATGGCTGGTGCAGTCTTGCTGACACCTCCACTGCTAACCTTGTTCTACAAGGGCTGGTTCACTTTGCTTTTTGATCCACATCTTGAGACTGATTGTTCAAGTGTTTACACTCAGTTGTGGAACTGCTGCTGGGTGAGGAGGTAAAATGACTGGCTGCTGCTTTGTAGAACATGACTTTGCTGATTGCTTCCTTGAAAAGCATTCCTTGAGCAGCTGTGGCACTGCGTAGAATGGCTTAATTTCAAAGAAACAAAGTTGTTAGCAATGTAATGCCTGGGCATTTGACTGTTTTGTGGTGTTCTCTACAGCTCATACTGGCAGGTCTGTTCCTTACTGTTTGGAGCAGAGAACAAAGCAAAAGGTCTTTTCTAAACAGCAAGGTCGTCCTGAAAGGGTTTTGCTGGAAAGTCTCTTACTTCACATACGTTGTCTGCTCAATGAATTTTTACTTGACTTATTCTTGTCCTACATTCGATACTTTTAGGAAGAATGGAACATGTCCTTATTTTCTAGGAAAAGATGCAGTTTTTTTCAATTCCCTCCCCTCAGCTCGCTCTTGCTTTTCTTAAAACTTAAAGGTAATCTCCTGATTACTGTCTCACCCTTGTCTTGCTTGGTGTGGCCTAAGATGGACTTGGTGTGCTATGGTGAAAGACTCTGGGTTTGATTTAATTATTTTTGCTTTGGCTTGCACATACTTTTTTGAATGTTATTGACTGTATGATTCATTCCACTACATCAGCTACCAAACTCTATTTTTTTTCCTCTCTCTCTGAACATTGGCAAGATACAGAGGCAATGAGATAAATTTCTGGACCAAAGATTTCTGATGTTCTAAGGATATTCTAGAGGCCTCTAATTTCAGAGCACTGTCACGCTGGTGAACAACAAGGACCTTGGCAGACTTCAGACTTATGAGTAGCAGAAAAAAAATTTGAGCCTCTAGATATGATATGTCTGGCCTAATTCTGGTATGGTCCAGTGAGCTGTGCAGTGTTCTGCTTGATTTACCTCAGTGTAAACACTGTTTGATCTCTTCTCCCATATTAGTCTGGTCCCCCCTTCTTAAGTAAGGAAGTCGGGAGAAGTTTTGATCCCTATAGTCAGAGCAGTGGCCTGGTCTCCCACAACTTATTTTATTTGACAGATTCTCCAGCCAAATCTCCTGTGTTCAATTGGATGCTGCTGCTTCCAGGATGTGCTGTTCATGTTCACCCTGCTGTGCTGGCACTTTTCTGCATGCCTTTAGTACTTCTGTGTTGTTCTGAATACCCCGAGATATATGGATAGCCTTTATCACAGTTTACTTGAATTCCTTCTGGATTTTTAATAGATCACATAGATCTGATAAGTAAATGTTTGTTTTCATCTAAATCATAGATGTGAGTGCCCCTTTTGGCTGTTTGCTTGTTTGTGTGTGTGTAAAGTGCAGAGTTTTGTACAAATTCAGTACTGCAGGAAGAAAATACCTTTCAGATGTGCTTTGTCTGAAAAAGAAAAAAAGGGAAAAATTCTCATTATTTTCCAACATTATGCATAGTTATGGTATTCCGATTTAATTACATACAGAATAAATATAACACAGACCCCAAACTGGTGAGATCAGCTTTCAATCACAGCAGGCCATAAGCTCTAGTAATTAACCATACCTCCACAAACCATCCCTGCTAATAAATCCAGGGGAAAAAGAACACAGCAGAGGAAAAAAGGAGAAATGAAAAATACAAGATTTTATAGCAAAGGGCCAAACAGCACCCTGATGTATACACAATGTATCCCTCAGAAAACATACCGTGGTAAAGCATTTGTTTTCCAAACTGAAGTGCCTGGAGCTGGGAATCTGTAGGCAAGAGTGGAGGTCTTTCTTTGAAATGAATATGTGTTGTGGGGCTGAGCAGGGAGGCTGTGGGGTGACTCAAATCCCTGTCCCTTCACCCATCAGCCCTGAGCCCCTGGGGGAACGCAGGAGAGGGGAGGTGCCAGGGAGGTACCTGGTGGGTGCTGTGAGCAAACTGCTTTGTGGGGCAGGTGGCTCAAGGCAATGTCTGGAATGCTCTGACCCACTGTGGGAGCTGGCAGCACCACTGCAAAGCCCGAGACAGGGACTGTCCTCTCCCTTGTGGATTGGTAGCACTTCCCACGGAACATCGCTGTTGCTTTTCAGGGGTGGTTAAAAATTTTCCACTCTGCTTCTGATGTGGCTCATGCACCTTTTGAAAGTTACCAAACTAGAGCCTTAACAAAAGGATATATAAAGCAGGGAGTCTTCCTTCAGTTAAAACCAAACAAAATTAAAGAAATTCTAAATCAAACAATGGGAATTGTAGAAAGATCACCTGTTTCATTTCAGTCAGGCCCCCAGAGATATTAAACACACTTACTTCACAGACTTAATTGCCTCAGGATGAGGCAATCCTGTATATCTTTTTTAGAACCATTAATAACCTACTTCACCTGATTGCAGCAAGTATTTTATTAGAGGATTTGTCAAATGGTAAATGCAAGGACTTTATGCACAGATAAACAACAAAAATTGACCAAATTTAGCCTCCACTTACAGCTAAAGCTCATTTTTTTAATCTTCCATTTAATTTGAAACTTAATAGCTTTTCAAAAATTAAACCTACGTGATTTTCCTACAACACTTATTTTGATTAAATCAAATATGCTCATTTCTACAATGCTCAGTGCCTTGTTATGGAGCATTGTTGAATATGTGCAATTTTATATTTGCTCTTTTTGTTCATGACATGACATAGAGGAAAGCAGAAAGTCTTAAAAGACGATGAAAAAGTAGCCATCCACAATTTATATTAGTCTTCAAATTTAGATTTATTTATCTGCAAGCATGGAGTGCTGCCCTTCAGAAGAAGGCAAGGCATGAGCAGTATTGAATTGTCTGGCTACCTGCACTGCAGAAAAATGTCTGCAAATTTCAGGGTATTTTGTTGACAAGATAAAACAATGCAATGATGCTGCAAAATACAAAGCTGCCATTCCAGTAGGATTAGATGTTTCTAGCAGGCAATGTGTTTGTGAGCAAGGGGAGGTGGCTGCTCTGTGACACCCAGTCCTGGCAGGCCATGCTGAGAGGGGAGTAAACTGGTGGGAATCCAGAAGACAGCAGCGATAAAAACAGGAACTTAGGAAGTGTCTCTTTCAAGGAAAGATTGCAATAATTTGCTTTAATATTAAAAGCAGGAGAATGAGAGGCCTCATTTGTGTTTTGGAATGGAGAGATAATAAGGAAGAAAAGGCCATCCATTGTTTAAATCTGTGTAGCTGTTATTCGAAATTGACTGATCTTTACATGAAGGAAAGATTAGGTTGGATATTAGGGCAAGATTTCTAGGTGCTGGAATGGGTGGTGAAACAGGGAACAGATTGTCTGGATATGTGTAGAAACCTCCTTGATGGAAATTTGAAAAACCAACCTCTGCTGTTTGGAGACAGATCATCCAGCTCTGGGGCTGGTTTAGTCTGTTGCATTGCTCCTCAGTACTCTGTTCATATGGTTTTGTCCTAAGGCAAGGTCAAGTCAACATATATGCAATACAGCAGAGAGACTTTTCTGTAAAATAACAGGAGTGTATCTGATCCTGAGTATGCAATACACATTTCTGGCTGGGAGTTAAGACATGGATGGAGAATGATGTCTGTCTCCTCTGCTCTGCAGAGCTAATACATCTTCTGCTGAAGCTGCTTTTAACAGAATGTAAATTTACACTGCCATATTTTTCTTAATTTTCTTAAAATAAACAAACCCAAAAACTAGCATGGCTCTGGCACCACCTTCCTCAACCCCAAATGTTTTCACACCTAAAATACCACTCTGGTGCCTTATAGTGTTTGTGATTTACTGTCTCACATCCTTTGCATGACCAGTCTGCAACCTCACAGAGCTCTGCAGTCAGGAACTTCCTCTTCTGTCTTCTGATAGGGGGCATAGTGGGAAAAGTGGAAATCTAAAAGATGTGAATGGGAAATAAAGCTCTCGGACAATATAGCATTGGCTCTTCTTCATATCTTTATATTGGTTTTCAGTTGAAATGCACATTAATTAAATTAAAAAAAAAATGCAGAAACATTCCCATGGCTGTTAAAATTGGTGTTCTGATATACCTGCAGATTCACAGAGAATTTTTTTGTGTACAATTGAATGGAAGCTCAAGAAGGGGTTATTAAAAAGAAAGGAAATTTCCACTGCAGAAAAAGTATTTCCTTATGAAATACATTACAACTTACTCTGCTGTCATGTATTGGTGAGTTTAAGAACATTGTGGAAGATAAGGACTGATTATGAATCCTGTGTTGGTGAAGATTAAAGATCCCCCTTAATTTCTGATGAATTATTCTAAAAGGAAAATATCATGTCTCAGCAGTAGATTCTGGGATATCTGCTTGCTCTTTGGCATGGGAAGACAGAGACAGGGACTTTTCAACCTCATGTTTTCTGTATTCTGAGTGCACTGACAGTTTCTCAGACAAGCTTGTCCCTTTGACTAGCTGACCAAAGGAGGAAGGCATTTTCATGTGCAAAACTCTTTAGCTCTGAGATTCTCTTGAAACTTTTAAATTTCAATTACAAACCTAACCTCAGGCACCATTAATGCATTTCTTTTTCAAATCCACCGTTATTGCATTAAAAATGAGATGGGATACATGCACTTAAACTGTAAGAGGAACACAAAGGAGGGAGGAAAATCAGTCTTTAATAATATTAGCATATCATTAGTCACAAACTTTATAGCACTCATATTTTGGTGATAAAAATCTAGCTAGATCCAGTGCAGGACAGTGCTTTACTAGTTGATAGGGACCAACTAGGCACATCCTGCAGGTGGTCACTTCTGCTCTATCTTTCTTGCAAATAGGCTCATTGCTTTATTTTCTCCAGTAAGTGCTCTTAACATTGAAGGACATTGACTTCTCCAAGAAGTGTCCTGTCCTCTGCACTACCTAAGTGCTGCTAGACTTGGGCTGCCTTCTGGTTTCTTTTTTATTTTCTAACAGTTGTTCATGTTACTTTTTGACTGATGGCACATCTTTGTTAAAAGGATGGAGAGTACAGTTCAGAAGGGTTTGCATGTAGGCTGTTTGTGTGTGCTCTGCTTACCAGGCTTCCAACTCAACACCCCTTGGCAGGTTGGATTTGAACCTGATCTTTCTGGATTTTAGTCTGAATGTCTTCTAGGACGTTACCTTCTAGGAACCCCAAATAGAGTCTGTCTTTAGCTGTGTGTTGAAATCAAGTTGCTGCAGTCGCTGCATATTGTGGAGGGCTCAAGCCTGGTTACCTGGTGCTCTGTAAATGCCAGTCCTCCTCAGAGGGAAAGGAATTACTGGTTTCAGAATCTCCACTGGACTTAATGGGAGTGGTGCCAAATTGCTTGTCATAAGATGAAAACACAAGAAAGCTATGTGCAGGTTCAGACAGATTTTCCAAGTAATTTTTTACTTTTTTTTATTTTTTTTAAAGGTAAGGAAAGAAAAATGTTCAAGCTGAAACATTTTATAGCAGCTCTCCAGAGGTTTTTAGAACTCTTGTGTTGTGGGTGCTTACAGTCTGTTTAAGGCTCATTTTAGGTGATTTATGTTCTGTTTCAATCTTGGCCCAAGGTATCAGTAAGAAGCTTATAATTGTGCAGTGATCTGCAACTCTCTGGAAACTCAGATTTCTACTGGAACATTAGCTTTGATAGAAAACTAGGTGTTTTCTGCACTTAAGACACTGGGTCATAAAACTATAGGACCAGAGAAAACTCCAAAGGTGAGTCAGCTAATCCTCATTTCCCAGCTATGGCTGAACCCATGTCTTTAGTGTTGGTGTTGAACTATATATA
Source organism: Sclerurus mexicanus (assembly GCA_013396755.1). Taxonomy (NCBI): domain Eukaryota; kingdom Metazoa; phylum Chordata; class Aves; order Passeriformes; family Furnariidae; genus Sclerurus; species Sclerurus mexicanus. The sequence goes on along the minus strand of VWZF01000181.1, from coordinate 2,268,576 downwards.
GGAGACAGCTTTCCTGGTTTAGGATTCAGGAAAGGAGAGTGATTGGAGTATGAAAATTGTAGTCTAAAATTACACTTTAATACATATTTCTATCTTTGAGAAAGCATGCCCTTAAGAGCCTCAGCATAATACTACTAGTAAGTGATATCTCTAAGAGCAGCACTACTCCCACTACTTTACCCACGTAACTTTTGAAGAACACCCTTCTCATTTTGTTATGGTTGCTGCTCAGTACTGATGACAGAAAGTCTTTGTGTTATTACTTTTCATGACTTCACATAGTATTTTTTTGGCTCTGCTAAATTCTGAGACCATTTGGCCACAGCTTCAAATTTGAATAATTTTAGTCAGTGTCTGATAAAAGCCCCTCATATTGATTGGGACTTTCAACCCCATTTTTAACTCAGCTGGCAGAATATACTGTTTGAAGTCAGCTTGTATGGTGAGTTATTAGACAATGATTGGCTTCTTCTTTCAGGTGTGAAGTATGGTATGAGCAGAGTTTCATGAACTCTGTATGGGAAGCAGGAGAAATATGGATTTGTACCCATTCTGTCGGCAGACATGGGATCCCTTTCTCTTGAGGAAGGTGGAGAGCAGATTTTAAAGGATAAGAAGGCAGACCAAGAACAGTCTTCATTTAAGACTTCCTTGCACGGAGAACAGGGGCTTTTGTTTTCTTTTGCAAATGGTTTTGGTGTCACTGTGTGGGCAGCTTTCATGGTACAGAGCTTGAAAAGCATTCAAAAGGAGCAGGGGAGAACTAAAATGAAGTTTCTGAAGGGAGTTGCTGTAATTCAGGAAAGTAATCAAGACTACTATTGCAGGAAAGTCACTTTATGCCTAATAACATTAATTCCTTTGCTCTAAAGAAGTTTTGGTGGTGTTCTTTGTCAACAGAAAAAATATCTATATTTCTAAAAAGAACTATTTTCCCATAATTTCTGGATAATAGAGTTCTGGAGTACTCCTTCTGAGTACCAGGTGCTCCAGGAATGCAGCACACCCAGATGTGTTCAGTTCTATTGTACCATCTTTGTGGACTGGAAATGTTTCTCTTTTCAAACTCTGTCTTTTTGCTTTGATTCTAAGACATGGAGAGCTTGATACAAACTGTTTTGCATGAAGTTTTAAGAACATCTTTGTGGTCTGAGTTTCCCATCTCTGCTGAGCAACTCATCAAAGGTTTAATCAAAATCCTTGCATTCTGCAATATGTATTTTAGGTACCACTGGCAGACAGAAGTAGCCCCTTAAAGTTCTTCTGCAAGGTCTTAATTTATAATAATGATGAAAAGCTAAAAAAAAGTACATTGGAGTACATCCTTCTAAGAACACGAATAATGATTTGTAGACCTCCTTAATAAGTGGATCAAATTTCTTCTCCCTAGGAACTACCTTAACATTTTACATTTTGTAGGCACAATTGAATGAACTCATATCACAAACACAGAGCTCCACAATTTACCATCCTCTAAGCTACTATCTGTTGCTTACCTTCATTTAGCTGACACTGAAGATGAGACTTTTTTTTTGCTACAGTAACAACCAACATAATTTTTGATTTTGGGACTGATTTTATTTTCATAGAAATATCCGACATGGTAATGCACAAATATATTATAAGCTGGAACACATTAACTTAATGCCAACTTTTAAAATGTTCAGAAAATTGCATTATTTCATGCAAATGATGATTTCTTTGTGCCTCAATATTAAATCCAAAAGTAAGTAGATGATCTACCTCTGCTTATACAAGACTTCTGTGAGAAACATCATTTTTAGTGTTTGAATTAACTTTTTTTGTAGTGGAAAGAAGTGGGGAAAGACAGTATTTTAATTTTCTGTACTTTGTATACACCTTCCAAGCAAAAGTAGGCCCTTCTTTTGGGACAAGACCTATTCTCAATAATTCCTGTCACTGGCCAGGGAAGGCATTTCCATTACCTGTGAAGGGCTTTGTCCTGTTCTTCAAGAAATTCTAAATCATTGCTGTTTATTGTTAGTATGAAAATGCATGTTCAAACATTGTCTTTAGCAAGCCTCAGTGAGACTAATCTTGACTTCTGTAGACACTTCTGTTTCCTTCAAAGTCCCCTTTTGCTTAATGAATATGTGAAGCCATCAACAGGATTACTGTGAAAGCAGATGCCACTGTGGTTTTAGCATATGTGTAGTATATAGTGCTATTTTATTTGTTACTGGCACTATGAGTTCTTAATTCATTTGGCTTGGTACCAACATACCTGAGCAAGGCTGGAATGATGTGAATAGGTTAGGGCAAACAAGATGCTATGGGGAGACAAACATTAGTTAGTCTAGCATGTCCCCTAGTGTATCCCAAACCTTGTGCATGGAGAGTGTGGAGGATCCTACTGAATCTTGTAGGGGCTTCAACTGATGTCTCCTCTCAACCAGGAGAGGCTGTAATATAAATGTAAGAGTAGAAATCTTAAGAATTGCAGAAAAACCTCCTCAATTAAAAAATAAAATCTTTGAAGATATGAACATTGCTGCTTCTCTCTTGGCAGGAGGCACTTATTAGGTAATGGGTTTTTTCATAAACAGTTAGTGCTGTAGTAGCTGAGACTGCTTTTTCACTTCTGCTTGGCAGAGCAAAGATGTAAATTTATTTATACTTTTACAGTCATAGTAACTATTTGCCTATTTACATATATGCACTTCATATTTTGCTGTAGTGGCATTAGACTAGTTGAAAGTGACTTGGTGGAACAACTCCAAGGCATTGAAGCATTCAGACAGGCTACCCATTTTCTGAAAAAGATTGGTTGCTATGAGCAGATGAAGTGAGTCTCTGTGTTCATCAGGCACCTGTGTTGGAAATGAAATTGCTCAGGTGGTGTTTCTTGGCTCCTGAACCTTGAGCTACCTCTGAAGTATTGTGTTTTCTCCTCAGTGTTGTGTTGAGAGTAATGCTTAAGGACTCCAGGATAATCTAGTATTTAAAATAGTAATGTCAGCTTCTTTCAACTTCTTGGCTGGCTGATACTGTGCTTCATGGTCTAATACAGCTTCTTTAAGCAGCACAGTATTATCAATTGCATATTATCTGTATGTCTGGAGTGTTCTTTTAAAAACTGACTAATTCTCATATAGTGGCACAAAAGAAAATGCACATAAAATCACCAAGCACCAAATATCAAAATACCTTACAATTATTCACTGTCTTTTTGCAACATCCAAGAATGGAAGAGCTCAAGTGAAGTCACTTAACAGTTCAAAATCACTCAAAGTAAATTCTTTTCTACAAGTTCAGAAACTTTTTGTCACAGGATGCTAAGATGTCATAAGAGTTGTATGACTGATTGGACAATTTAATAGAAGAAAACACTATTGAGAACTAGAAACTCCAATGTCAGTGCTCAGGAAGTGGTAGGGGAAGTCTCTATGCAACAAATGTCTGGAATTGATACTATTCCTGTTTGTCTCCCAGTGTGCTTGGCCTCCCTTTCCAGGCACCCACCTTCAGCCTGTTGGAATAGGATACTCCAGAAGATAAACCTTGGTTTTGTCTACAACACCTATTCTTGTCTCAAAGCAGGTTAATCAGTGAATCAGCCAAGAGAGAGGGCGTATTTGTTCATACAGATGTACTGGCTGTTTTATTTAAAAAAAAAAAAAAAGAAAAAAGAAAAAAAGGCATCCTAACTTGGAAGTAACTCAAACCTCTGAAGTAATTGACTCAACAAGCTGACTTCCATTATAAATCAGTTTGAACACTGAAAATTGTAACAGCAAAAGTGTAAAAATAGCAAATTATTTCTACTACTGTATTAAATACTACTGTATTAAATGATCATGCTTGTGACAAAGTGTCAGTTAAAGGGTAAAATAGAAAGAGTATGACTTTCAATTTCTTTTAAAATATTATAGTTCTCCAGTATATCTTTGTACTGACATCTGGGTATTTCAATATCTAAAGCAAATAGAAAGAGAAACAGAAACCACCTGGATTTCTAAACTCCATATGTAGAAGATGTAAATGCACAGTTTTGCCTTGTTTCCTGTTTTCTTTGATTTTTTTCTTTTCCTGCTCTGCTTATTTGCCTATGAGAGCTTCCTAATTGCTTTATTTTTATTTTTGAGTCTCTTTAAATAAACACAATGCTGTTATTCTGCAGATGTGTAGGGAAACCCTGACCTCTGCTGAAGCCTAAGGGAGACTTATTGTTGACATGACTCCACTCCAGGACTTCCCAGTGGTAATCACTGGATCTAGGAGTAGAATTTTTATAGTTATATCAGGACCAACCTAATCAAATCTAAGCTTCTGTATAGGTCATGGTATGTATTTCACTTAGTTGTCAGTGTTGAGTATTCTCCTTTTATTCATCTGTGTAATGGACAACATTGAAATATTGCTTTGGGTCTGGATGTGAAAATCAGCTGTCACACAATATTTGGCTCACTAGACTTCAGTAGTTAGATGAAAAATTAATTTAGACTGTTGAATTGAAATAAATTCAGTTAATTGAAGTCAGTCAATAGGAGCTCTTTGTACATATTTGAAAGAAGAATGTAGACCTTTTTAAGTCTAATCAACTACAGAACATTATTAAGTTCCCATAAGAAATGGTTTAAGTGCAACGTGATAATGAAAAATGAGAGTGAAAAAATTTTGTTCATTTTGAGTAGCTCTACAATCTAGAATCTGAAAAGAAACCACTTTACATAATGGAAGGAGATACTTACAAAGCAGTCAGACTGAAAAATACCTAGAATTATAGGGGGTGGCAAATTAGAAAAGAGCTTGTAAAGTGATACAGCGGCAAAAGTAATTTTGGGCTGGAGAGATATGTTTTTAGAAACCGAGGTGCTAATGCCTTTATTATGTGAAATGGTGCCTACAACACCACATGTAGATCTGTGAGCCTCCAATAGTACAAAATCATCACTAGCAAAAACAAAATGCAACAAACCTGAACCATGCTTTAGAGGCTAGGGCAAAAGTATGTACTGTATAGCCAAATGCTGATGTTTTCACTCTGCTTTAGAAACACTAATTTGAGAGTCTCCTTCATGCTTTAAAAGTCAGACAAATGTGACAAAACAATATGAATAATCTGGTGTTTGCCACCTCTTTTTTTGCCTTCAAGTGGGTTTTAACCAGGCAGAGGATTTTTAACTAGACCTTTAGGTTGACTGTCTGGTTTCATCATTACCTGCTAATACTGACTTTGAGAACTCCAATGCCAAATTTCTCTGTGTACATCAGCATGGCATTTCTTCAATTTGTCTCATTCTGATAGTGAGTCTACATATCTTGCCTTATTGTTGAAGAGACTGAAATGAGCCAGGCAGCTGTACAGTTTGCTTCAAACAGCAGAAGTGTCTGCACTGGGGCAGGCTAAAGGTCCATCCAGCCCAATATCCTGTGTTTGACTATTGCCTAGGGAAGAATGTAAGAACAATACTTCTTAGAATTGCACTCTAAGTTTCTTGTGGGATTTTCTCCTGTAGAGATGCTATGTTTCTGTTCACTAGCCCTGTTGACTTTCTTTTCTGCTAACAACTCCAGATGCTTTTCAAATCCGTACAGATTTTTGGCAGTTCCAGTGTCTTCCAGTGAAAACACTTAACTATGCACTATGTATCAAGAATGCCCTATTTTTTTTTTTTCTGAACTTGAATTTACAAGTTTCATCTGATGGCCACTCAACTCTCCTAGAGAGTGATCAACCCTTCCTCGTATATCCTGACACCATCATTCTTGATATTATGGAACTTTATTATGTCTCTCTCAGCTCTTTAAGTAGTACCTTTTTTTCTGGTTCCAGGAGGCTTAGTATATTGAACCTGCCCATGCCTGGAGGCTGTTGCTGAGTTTTGTTCACATTTCTCATCCTTTCCAGACCTTTTCCTATTCTGCTGTACCTATTTGACCAGTTACATGAGTGTAATTGGAACTGCTCTCATTTTTTTATAATTTTGGATTCTAATTGTGCAGTGGTAGCCAAAGGGACTGAACCTTGGTCAGCTGAACTGTGCTCACTATGGATCCCCTGCAAACATCTGATAAAACTGAAACTGTAGGGAATTTCATATGCTGTCCTTCCTTTTGCATGTGAGCAGTTTGGGCTGAACTGTTTTTCCTGGTTTGCTCAAAAGGACTTTTCAGTGATAGTTATTTCTTTGTAAATGTTCAGCTTGACCTTGTTTATGAAGAAAAAAACCTCTTTCCGTTCTTCTGAGTAACTGGACAAAACACAGTAGCCTAAAATGTGATTAAGAATGGCTACTTAAATCATTTTCCCCTCAAAGTTCACTTTTCTCAAAAATAATCTTAAAACATTCCCATCAAAGGGCAAGGTTTAGATTTAATGCTCTGAAGTTTTGGAAAATCATAAGGTGAAAGAGAATCAGCTGAAAATGACCACCCAAAAGAGTGATTAACAGGAAAGGCAGGAATTTAAATAATGCTGGAGCAGCACCCTGCAGATGCTCACAATTTCAGCAGGATGGCTTAAAGCAAGGGAAGTTCAGCATGCTCATGAGCTTTTGCAGGACTGGGGCTACAGGGAGGATGTGTTTTCTCTCTCCCCAGAGCTATATAAATGATACATCTTGGATAAAATTCATCCCTGATGTACAAGTTAAAAATAGAGACTAGAAACAATTCTTTTTAGATCTAAACATTTGCACGGGATAGAGACTATTGAATATTAAAAATCTGTGAAGTAACATAAAACAGAGCTGGACAGACATTCTTAGAGGGCTCTGTAAAAACTTAGAGAGACCTGAGGTAATGATCAGGCTAGGAATGGTTTTTTAAAAATAACTTTCCTTGACTTCTTCAGGGTCTGGTAATTTTTATGTATTCAAAAAGTATTCTCTTAAGGGGATCTCAAGTCATTGACAGCAGACTTTCCCTCTGTTTTTTGGTGTGAAAAGGATCCTCTAAAATATTGTATTTGCACACAAAGTTTATTTTGCATGAGTTTGTTTATTTCTTCTCTCTCCAGGCTGCAGAGGGTGAATTCTGTTACATGCTAATCAGCCTGGATGGTTAATACCCAATTGGTGTGTTAAGTGTTTAGGTTTATGATGCTATATAAATAAAGCGCTAAATACAAATGATATAAAAACATCATTACTACAGTTTGCATTAGGTTTATAGTGTTGTGTTCTCAAGATGTGCAACCAGTTTGTGTGTAGCAATTGAAGGTTATACACTTTAGATTATAAGAAGTTCAAGCATGTGGTACAGGAAGAAACATCAAAGGTTAGACTGTTATTATTAGGACACTTCAAAGAAAAGAATTTCTGAAGCCTTTAAATTTTACGGCAGGTGCATGAAGAGGTGCCAGGTCATCTCAGGGTGGTCAAGAGAAGACTACATTGAAACTAGATTGCATAGGACTCCTTTTATCTCTCAGACAGTTGGGACTCTGACTTAGAAAGAGTTTTAACAGTAATTTTGAATACTGGACATCAAGCCTCTCTAATTTCAGCTGCTCTCAGCATGGAAGCTGGAAGTCATGGTCTGTACCAGTGGGCACATCTGGGTAGCAGAAGGGTGGTGCTCCTGGTTGTGTCCCACGCACAGAGCTCCAGTGCAGTCCGCGGCCATTGCTGGGTCAGGCAGGCTGAGCACTCAACAAAACACTTTGGGTTTTGAAGCAGATATTTGCTTCGATAATTATGGCAGTGTAGGGGGATGACCTCTGGCTTCTGCTCAATGTCTGTAATCCATTTGAAGACAAAAGTGTCATTCTGGTGTTACTTATTTAGGAGAAATGCAAAAGGAGATTAATTATATTTGTAGTTTAAACAAACTGGCACAATAAATCCAATACCTTCTGATTAGAGTGTGATCATATTCCCCTAATGGGATATTACAGGAAGCTATATAGAGAATAATATTTTTACAATCAAATTAAGTGACAGTGATGGTTAATTTTAGCTTATTAGAGCAATATATGTTCAGAGCTTGGAAAGAAAACATTTATTTCTTTAGCTTGTACAGACTTCTCTTTCCTGGAGACTTGTATCTCAGCCCCACCTGCTCTGTGCTATAATTCATCAATTTAATACCACTTAACAAGTATATTTTTCTTTGGAACATCATCAGGCAAAATAATGACTTTGTCTTAATAAAATGAAAAAACAAAATGAATTATATATAGCCAACAAAAACATATTCCCTGCAACCAACTGCAAGAGGGTTTCTTTCTGCTAATGAATTAATACATTAAGCAATAATAGTTAAAAACCATTTTACATTGCTTTGATCATTCACTTACACGTCATTAAGTAGACTAAGCATTTTATGTGAAAAGACTGTGTTTACAAATTAGTCCAGAGGACATGTTTCACACTAAAGATCAGCACATATATTGTGTTTTATTTCAGCTGCACATGACACAACCTTAATATTAGAGCCAGATGATTAAAAGAACATTACCTGAGCCTTGAGAGTCACTGAATGAGCTATGCTAAATTGGTTGTTTTCTGTTTTGTGATTAATTGTGCTTCTAAACCATATTTTAGTGTGCTTTGTTTTTCTGTCCCCAGTCATCCCATATTATTAAAGAGAAATTCTGCATATCTCTCCTGGAGTCCAATTAAGGATTTGCATCATGACTAGATTTTTCACTTTAATTACTGTATATAAAGTAGGTTTTGACTTATTTCCATATTTATCAAACTATGCAGAAGAAGCAAAATTCATCAAATAAACAGATATCTGTGGCTATAATTGCAGCCTGCACTGAGCATGTAGGAAGAAAATATGAGGGTCCAAATTTCATTATGTAGAACATAATAAACATCTGAATAATTAAACTGTGTGTAAATCAAATGCTTGGCAGTAGTAAGAATAGAGAAAAGACACCTTAGTTTGATCAGAAAAAATACCATGTTTCTAAATATATAATAAAATATATTCTAAACATAATTCAATCAGCACTGACTAGAAACACAAGAACCAAAGTGTTAAATTTGTAGCTTGTTATGAGGTGAGCATGTTATGTACATTTAGAAAAAAATTTTCATTAATAGTAAAGTATGCTTAGTTTTCCCTATTGCATGTTTATTGAAAGCATGTAGCAAACAAACTAGAGGATGCAAACTCTTACACTGAAATGGCAAGTTCAATTAAGACATGCAGCCAGCATTGACAAACTGCCTTAATTCAGATGGCATAGTTGTTAAAGCAGAAGCTTTGTCAGATTTAACTGTGAAAATTTCATTGTTTGCTAGAGTATCTTCTCTTGGGTCTAAGTTAAAAGGAATACAGAAGCACTTCTTTATTATATAATTTCTAATTATAAGCTTTAATTATTTTTTCCTATTTCCTATGAAGTAGTACTATAATCTATTTCTATTACACACATCTCGAACCATGGTATTTTTAGTTCTATAAAAATTCCAAGGAAATTGCGTTTCATATAGAAGTTTGCAAAATTGTTTCAAGCTAAAAATAAAATTTTGAGGACAAGACCTGACTTCAGTGTAAAATTTTACTGATGTTAAAGCAAAAAATAGGAACATAAAGAACATTCATGCTGATTTGCACTTAAAAAAAACCCAAACCAAACCAATCCACAACCCCAGTCTGTTGTCCTCCCCCTTGTCAAGCAAACTGACATCTACTTACTCCAGAACAAAGCTGGATTTTTGTTTGAGTTTTGAAAAATGGACTTTTAATTGCTACTTTCATTAGAATTTTTAGGTACATAAAATCTTTTTAATGTGCTGGAAGACTTCTTGAAAAAGCATTTTGTTATTTAGGGTTTTTTAAAAATTATTTTTAGTGCTGTTTATGGGAAGTGAAGAGCTACTCTACTGTAATTGCATCTTTTTGTAGATACTACAGTTGTTTCTTGGAAACAAGAACTTGTTTTATTAATTTATTTGGTCTACCCTACTGAGTACACAAATAATAAGTGAGGAGGAAAAAGACAGCAACTCAGATAAGGGAGAGAGAGAAAACTTAATAAAAAATGCTTTAAATGAACACCAACAAAAAGGATTTAAGCTATGCAAGCAAGAGAAAGGAAAACTAATAAAAATACCTGGAGGTAAAGAATATGTAATGAAGTTCCTGTTGAAATTTAATCTATACCCCATCTGCCCATCCAGTTTATGTATGCTGTAAGATAAGCAGTAGATGTGCTGATTGAGCAAAGCAAATCTATTCTTGAGGAGGGAAGAATGGAAACATGGCTCAGTGCATTTCCTAGATTGAGACCTATCTAACAACCTCCTAAACAACCACCATTCAGAAGAAAAGTCACAAGAACCTCAGGTGATGCTGAAAGTCTGGAAAAAAGCCAGTGTAGGGCTCATTCTTAAATAAAGAAGGAATAATCATACAACGAGCATCCATTAGCTCTAACATCACTTTCAAGTAAGGTGCTGCAAAACCTTTGACAGATGTAACACTATGATGAGCAGCTTAGGTGTGGTTAAGCTTAGCTTACTGTATTAGGGACCATTATCTGCTATTACATCTGTAGCATGCCACTTGTGTGTGGCACTTAGCAAACAGCTGACATATCAGGCTCTGGGGCAGATGAGGATGACAAGGAATGCAGGAAAGTCAGAAAGACAAGAGAAAAACACAAAGCATGCTCTTGAAATAAGGTTAGTGTAATTGTCTGTCAGTGTGGTAACTTTCTACAAGGAAGATAGTGGGATGGCAAGAGTGTAAAGGATATAACTTGGTTCATCATGTTTTTCCATAGCATTACTTGTGTGTGCTCTTCTAACACTCCCTGGGTAGTCTTCTCTGGCAGGGTAGAAAACCACTGATTGGAGGTATGAGTACAGAGTCATATTCTGACTTGTAGAGTCTCAACTAGGCAATGTGTTCTTTTACATACAAAACCAAGAGGAAGGATAGAAGTGAAACTTCTTTTCCTTACTGGGTATGTCTATTTTGTTTAGGGTTGAGGAATATCAGTAGGAACCAAGGGGGAAGTCTGCAACAGTACTCGATGTGTTCAAGTAGGTATACAAACTGATGAAAAACAGAGATAAAGAGGATGGAATGCATAGATGCTAAGGTTGCAATAATCATAAATACAGCAATTTACTCTTTCAGGAAGCTGACATTAAATCATCCTATTGGTATAAAAAATTAACCCAATATAAATCTTTCATCATAAACAGCATAATAAAGTCCATAACTGGAGATCAAGGATTGATACCAAGAAATTATTTTCCTAAACCTTAAATTGTTTTTCTCTCTAAGTTATACTGTAAGTATTAAAGTGCTGGTTTTGACCAATAACCAAAGTCACTGAAAAGAAAACACTTATGTGGCAGAGGCAATGCAGGTCAGCTGTTCTGTACTGGTCACAGTCACCACTGGTTAAAATACCTTGTGCTCACAATTTCTGGGCTGAGACTGGCAACCTGAAGGAAATGTGTACAGTGTAATATTTATGCCTGGGAATATGAGAAGAGTGAAGGAGCAGAGAGAGCAGAAACAGCTCAGATACATCTGTGCTCAGCAAAGGAGGCATACGGGAGAAAGGACAACATCCTCTCTCTTGAAGAGAAACACATTATATAGAAATGCATTTAGGTTTATTGGCTTTCTTTCATCTGTTTTGAGCCTCTTCTCTCACCACTATCCTCCCCAAGGGCTCACTTTTGCCTGGAAAGTATTGCATCAATGGCTGTGATACAGAGGAAATGGAGATCCACATCTCATATTTCTGGGACCTGGTTATAATTTGGTTGCAATGCAGAAAGTGGCCAACTGTGCAGTGGAGTTTATTAGACTATCCAGGTGTTTCCTGTACTTCCAGGGAAGGATCAAAGTTTGTAGTTACAAGGGTGCATAGACTATCAGAGTGTATGAAATATATCACAAATGTATTCATTGAAACTCTGTCAGAGCTACTGTTGGAACTGTACTATTACCCTTAGAGACTTCAACATCCATATGAACATCAAACCAGATGAGGCAACATCTGTTTTCCTGGTAAGGCTGAGCAACCTAGATTTTACCCAGCCACTTGACAAGCATTCATAGGGCAGGAAAAAGTATTGGATTTTCATTTGTATATGGTCTAGTTGTCAGAAACACAAAGAGACCTTTTCTTGTTTGGTTTGAACATTTCCAACTAAATTTCAATGTGAAAACTATTTTCCTTGTATGTTCCAGATCATCTAGAAGTTATTATTTCTAGGCCTTTTTTTTTTTTTTTACCCTTAAGTGAAGTACAAACTTTATCTTCCTGGTTTATAGTTGGCAAAGACAGCCAGATTCTCTGGGTTGTGGATAATATGGCAATCAATTGTATACTGATCTCTGTCCTTGAAAACAAGCTTGTTCAGTGGTTCAAGTTCACAGTCTCTGGCTTGGGAAAGTTAGCTGACATTTTTTGACCTTCATATATAATATAAATAAATATATAGTATTGACTGTTATTGGGAATCTTTTTGCCAGTTCCAGTGTAATTTATTTTCAATTGTTTCTTCTCTAGAAATGTTCCTTAAAACACAACTGTTTTTCAGATTTAGGTGTTTAGACATTACAGTATTTCAAATAGGATCCCCTCCACTCCCTTTCAGTAGACACCTTCTATTTGTTTTTCTATTGTCCATGGTAATATGAAGACATTATTTACATTTTCTTACTGTAATACTGCATTCTTAGTGTATTTTAGTGTATATGAAATTCTTTAGTTATTTGTTATGCTCAAAAATATAGTTTTTACCATTATGAATTGCTATTTCTGGTCAGCTTACCCAAGGTGGTTTATTTTCAACTATTCCAAAATTTTACTTCTGCTTCATACTTCATCTATTTTTATTAAGAACTCAGCCTTACAAAATTTTGTTTCTGATATTCATGATACTGTTGACTTTTTTTCCCTGGAAGTGGGTTCTTTGGACTTTTAATCTGAAAATCACTTCAGAAGTCAGGTAAACACTCATGGATCAATACCTGACTTTTTCTGTCTTTGCCATATAGTTCCTGTTCCACTGACTTTGAACTTGATTTGTTTTGAAGCCCACTGAACTGTAACACATAATAAGAAAGCACTCACAGAATATAAAGCCAATATTACTACAGACAAGAGTTTTAATAAAGAATGCTTTTGATGGTAAAGGGTGCATGCATTCATAAAAATATTTTTCCACAAAAACGAGAGCCATGGACTATCACTGTCATTCATTATTCTCCTTAAGCTAACGAGACATGAAGCAAAATGAAGTGTTCTGCACACTACTGAAAAGCTTCTCCTGCTTTCCACCGGGTGATGCAAAGGATATTTAATGTAGTTTTACATAGAGAGCTGTTTTGCCTAGTGTGGATTAGTCCTTGAGTAGCATAAACCCGAACAGATTCTTCCAGGACTTTTGGTGTAAGAGCTGCAGTGATGGTGGAGAAAGCCCTTTGAATGCAGTAGCATGTTGGTAGTGTCAGCGAAGGGCTTCTTGGTCCCCGAAGGCAGGGCCCTGAGAGTTCTTTTCATCCACAGAGCATGGTGCCACTGAAACAACAGCACAGAAAGTCATGCTGGAGCCCTACAAGTGCTTAGTCCTATCTGGCTCTGAATTTTAGCTTGCTTGGTGACTTTATGTGCTAGCTTCTGATTATGCTCCTCATTTTACATGTAAAACAAGACTACTCAACATTCCTTTAAATTCACATGACTAATTGTTGAGGACTTTCTCAGACTTTTGTTGGGCAAAAAGGCACATATATGCTTTGATGGCTTTGCTATGAAGGGTGTCAGCCAAAGTCTCACTTCCCTCTGCAGCTTAATCATTTATAGTACAGCACAATGAGACTTGTTGGAAAACAGGTGCTGCAATCATTGTGCTGACATTTTAGTGGAGAGAGAGAAGGAGGCTTCTCCTCACCAAGGGAACCGTAAGTGAGGGAAACCTCTAAGTGCTTTCTTTGAGGACTATTGTCATGTCTCAGTGCTTCATGTTTCAAACTAAGTACCATGCTACAGGCAAACACTGGATGGTAGTTTCTTAATGGCATCAAATATGATGCTAGGTAGTAAAAGGATGGTCTAGAAAAAGGAAAGTGGATGAATACCATATGCTATCGACAAATACAGTGTGCAGTATGGGACCAAGTTATAAAGAGGCAACATGATTTGCATAACCACTTCTGGGGCTGTGGGTGTTAGCATCTTTACTCTCTGGGACATCTTCTCTGGTTGTAAAATTCACTCAAGTTCATTTTTCATGTCCTTTATCAAGGTTGAAAAAAGGTAGGTGTGTTTGGAAATTGTCTGATTTGTTGGTTGTCCCTTCAGTCTTGTGTGACACAGGTGTGGAGCCATAGCAAGGTTAAATGGTGGAAAAGGGATAAAAGTATTCTTAAACTTCAACAGCTGCTTCTGCCAGGTGCAAAGAGGGATGTAAATTTGGGGCTGTGCCTGTGTGATGGAAGGAGTAAAGGCTGTGTGTGCCCCAGTAGCTCTACTCAAAGCTGAATGCTGAACTCACTGGAAAAGTGATCCAGCTTCTGATTCACAAATTTCAAGAGGGGGCATTTTAAGGTAAAATTAATATATTCATGCTTCAGCACAAAACGAAAAGGCCCTTGTGCAGTGGCATAAGCTGGGCAACATTTAAGACTGTGTGGAGCAAGGCTGTTGTGCAGGCAGGCCAGGCACTGGTGGGCAGAAGGGGGCCAGAGTTGAGACCATCCCCTCTTGTATGACTCCCAGCTCCCACCACAGGGATTAAATACTGCTTTTCTGACTTTGATGGTGGATAATATAGACTATGTAGAAACTTAGAAAGGTGTCTTTCAAATGATGTCTCCTCATTTTTGTGTTTCTGCCTATAATGCCTTTACTGGCAGATAGGTGGTAGGAAAAGTCCTCTCATTTGGTAGAACATTTCAGAGTTATCCATGAGCTAGTGCCTTCCATTTTGCTGGAAGAAGCCAGTGTTAACTGCTTTTAGGAGTAGATTTTAGATCCCAGTAGGATTTGGCAGATTGTATTCCTTTCCAGACTAACTTCATGCTGACTCCATACTTGTGAATTATTGTTTGTCTAGGACAGAAAAACAATTCAAGGACTGATTGTACTATCAAAGAATATGTCTCCTGAAAAGCTTCTGGCCTTCTTTGACACAAATTCCTGAATGCAATGCTCTGAACACATAGGATTGGTTGGCTTTTATTACTTTTTTTTCCTGCAATTTTATCATGCTTAGTTGTTGATTATCTATGCCAGCTTGACTATATTGACATAGGCTATATAGCCAGTGCTCACACCCCTGAATTTTACCTTGCACCAAATGAAGTATTTTTAGTGCAAAGATTTATCCCCAAGATATAATACCTCAGCACTGATAAATGATAGATTGTTATCTAGGTATTAAGTACCTTCTCTGATGTCTGTCCCTTCACTTGAACTTGGATGATGACACACAGTATTCTCCAATGGTTTGCATTGAAGTCCTCCCTCTACCTGCCTTTTCAGTTCATCCTGGATAGCTCCATTACAGATAATCATTGAAATATGCAGTTGGTGATTAAGTTAATCTATTAAAGTTAATCTTTAATTCTGAGCTTTCCATTCCTGTTTGCCTTGATAATCCTATGTGCTTTGCACTTGCAAATAGACAGCAGTGTACCTTGAAGTTTCAGTGTTGTAAAAGAAATGGTTTTATATCAACAACCTTCAGTGATATACACAAAATGAGACTTGTCATCATTCTGTGAATTAGGACTTACTATAAATAGAAAGTGTTCAAAAGGTGTTATTTAGTAGTTTGCATTATGCAGCTGTCTACTTAAATCATTTAATTTTGGCATCTAATCTAACTCCCAGTCTTCATCAGAGACAAATAAGAAACCATATGTGAAAGCATCTGTGAAAATCTTTCTTTTATTTATGACAACATTAAAGAGAGGCTCTGATGTCAGTTACTTAACAATAATAGACGTTCCTTTGCACCTATAGTGCTGGGTTACTTGGGCATATCCCTCTGTGGTATCTTATACCTACTGCTGTTTGCTTCATTATATACAGATGCACAGCAGTGAAGACAGTAATAGTCTTTCTTAATTAAATAAAGCTAAATGTTAATTAGTCAGAAAAATTGATTTATATTCAGTGCATGAAACTTTTCATTGTGTGTCTCTTCTTTTTAAAGAACAGGTTGGATATTCATTTAGGACTTTACATTTTTTACTTTATTTCTGCACTGTATTTGGACTCTTGTGGTGGGATCTAATCGTCACAGAAAAATTATAGGTCTACAGATGTTTTCAAGATGTTACTCTGTCAGTAGCAGATTATCCCCTGTAGCAAAATCTCATTAAAGTGCAATTTACAGAGCTCTGCTGATGTTGCCATCAACCAAAATTAAAGGCATTAATTTTTCAAAGTTCACAGAAGTCCTTACATAAATGATGTAGCAGTTTGCAAGAACAATTTACAGAAGTGTTATTTGCAGAATTAACCTGCATTAACAGAACAAATGTTGTAAGGGTATAAGAAAGGATTGGACAGTGAAATTACAGCTGTTCATGGTTTGTATCAGGTAGTGGGTGCTAAGAACTGTTGAAACATAACAATTTTATCTTCTTTGATGCAAAGTTGGGTAGGTAAGTTGGAATCTGAACTCTGTGAAGAGTTAAGCTTATAATAGAGCGATCACCAGTTGGGGACACCCATGGAGACCTTAAATTCTACTTTGAAACATCTGTACTAGATATCTCTTAAAATATTCCCATTTAGAGAATGAGTTTATGTAGCTCATGTTGTGAGTATGCCTCTTCAATACAGTACCAAATGCTTATCCAGGTATTTATTGTCACAGGATGTCTATATTTTAACTCAGCCTAGAACTTCCATGTCAAATACACTGGAAATTTTCAAGCTATTAGTTTTTTATGGCCCAGTATAGGAATAAACCTCAATTAAATCAGTGGTGGGAGGTGACTAATTTTCAATATTTGAACTTGTATGGATATGTAATGACCACATTTAGTAGGTATCACTTGCCTCCTTTGCAACCACCCTGAAGTGCTGGCAAACACAGTTGTCAGGGTGAAGCCTCCACAGCCACAGTTGTCCTCCACTTTTGTACCTGCCCAATTTCAATGCTCAGAACTAATGTCCAGCTGATGAGTAAGCCCTTCCCTTCAACAAAGAGCAGTTGAGCATGTGCTTAGAATTAAAAGTCACCATCTCTTCACAACTGGGAGCCAACGGAAACATTTTAACTTCGGTACTTACAAAGAACCTACTCCCCACTCAAACGTTGTCCTGGGTATTTATAGAAGTTTTTGTACCACCATAACAGGCTGTTATCATTAAATCAACATTTTCACTTGCCTTTTTTTTTTTCCTATGGCAAACAGAGTTGTTTAGGCACGAGCCAGTTCATCTGGAACTGCATCAGGATGCTTTCCAGGGAAAGGCTGAAGACAGCCCTAGGCTATAGTTCTCTCTACAGTTTCGGGGAAACATTTGTCTTGAATGTTACTTTGGTTAAAAATTTAACAAAAAAATTGCCCCAAAGATCTCTCTTTATCTGTTGCTTGTTTCTAGAATTTTCCCATTTTATATTCATGAAAGATTCAGACCTTTCAGAGTCTGATGCTTTGTTACAAGCAGTCAGTTAATTCAGGCTTCACCCCATGTTACCCACATCCTCGTCAGCCATGAAGTGTCTGGCCCGCTCCAGTGTGCAGGCATGAGCAACACTGTGCACCCCACCACCTTAGGAGTGCCTCTTGTTTGCTTTCTCTTCATCCTTTTCAGTGGTTCAGAGTTTCTAAGGTGCTTAACATTTCTGTTGGGGTTTTAGGCTTTTGATATTCTCCTTTTTTTCAGAAGAGATGCTGCATGCTGCTTGTTTTTCAATAACTTTTTCAATATGGAGTTACTGAATTTTAGAGATTAAAATGGGACAGGAGCATTCTTGGACAATGTTGCCAAGTACTGAGGTGCCAAAAGAAAAGGTCCCCATGTTGTGCTGGCACCACTCTGTTTGTGGCTCTGTTATGGACTGGCTGAAAAAACCCCCAGGGGTGGGGCACAGGAGCTGCAGGGATGGCACAAGCTCACTGAAATGGCAGAATTCCCATATATAAGACCACAACCCAGCAGATTGCTTGTGAGTCACAGTTAGCCTTGGCAATTAGACAACATGGATATTTCAATTGTCTTTAGCTTCTAGAGACAGAAAAGGAAGGGCTGGATGGGTATGAAAACACATCGGTCATTATTGTGTCTCTGTGTGCAGCAGAGCACAGAGCTCACTTGTGGGGACTGAGACAGCCTTGAGGGGATCAGGTCTGACCTGTGGAGACCAAGGCTGATCCATGGGCATTAGGGCTGACCCAGGAGCATTCAGATCCCTGTTGGTCTATACACCCAGAACAAAGAGAGAAGTGACAGGTCAAGATAATATTATCTTGGAAACAAGCACACTGTGGAGAAATTTAGTGCATTAAGGACTCATGTACTTCTACCTTTTAGGACTGGGTTTGTACAGCAGAAAGTCCTTGAGTTTGCAGCAGCTGTACAGTGGACATGAGTTTGATTGGCATCTGCCAGCCTGCTAAGGAGTACAGAGTATGTCCTGAGAGGGTTTGCAGATCTTGAGTTATATGGCTCACAGACCCTGTAACAAGTGCCTGACATATTAACCTTGTGTAGATGCAGCCGTATATGTAAGGCAGAAGTTAAATTCAACTGCATTTATTGCCATTTTATAAATGTTATCTTATTGGTAGAATCTACTAAAGCAATTATGGAATATGGTTGCTAGCACTTTACCATGATACACATGCATAAGTTACATAAGAGATATAAAGGTATGTTTGCTCCTTTAGTATTCAGTGAATCTACAATTAGGCAGGACTTGCTTGATAACACAGGCCATAAATTTCTTCAATAAATTTTGTCTAAGTTTTTGATTGAATCAGAGTATGTAATTAAAAAAGTGCATGTAGAATTGATCACAGTTGTTGGTAACCTGCTCTGGTGTTTGAACAAAAGAGTAATGGTGTATTATAAGATTTAGAGCATCGGTGATTGCAGCTGACCATAGTTAAATAAAACCATCCAAACAAACAAGCAAACAAAAATCCATGCTCTGTTTCATATTGCAGTTTTAATGATGTAGTAAGTGAAGAAGAGAATGTGATCTCTCATTGAAAATTTTTGCATCTCTTTCCCCAAGAGCTGCTGTCTTGATTTCTATTTGTGTCCATAAATATAGTGTTGCTTTTCAAATAGTAAATGCATCAGGTTTTCTTCATACTTATTAGTATAAATCATATGGACTTTCAATAGGAACATTTTCACATATTTTGTAAAATTATGCAATGGAAGAATAGTTTGCAAAGGAAGAATATTGTGAAACGGCACCTCTTTAGCAATGTATCTGTATTCTGTAACACATTTTATTAGCTGGCTCTTTTGTGTAGAAAATGTGTGATAAATACTGGTCATCATCATCTTTTTCTTTCACATAGATGACAATGTTTAGACTTTAAAGAGTTAATACACAAGGCTATTTTAACAACTAGTAAACACGTGTTCCTGATTTGCAGGAAATAAGGTCTTTTCCATTCCCGTAAGCTGTTCCCCAAAAAGCCTTACCTTTATGTTGCTTTTGTAAAACAGTGCTGCTCAGCTGAAGTTCCTACACACAAACCACTTTGATTCTTTAAAGAGCAACAACCTCGTGGCTCCCTCTGAGCTGCTTCACCAGCAGCTGGGCCGCACCTCCATCGGCTCCCAACCTTGTGTGTGGCCAGCCTGAGCTTGGCTCCAAATCCATGAGTGAGGGTGTTCAAAGGAGGCTGTGCACGATGCTCCCACAGGCTCGGGGCTGCCAGCGGCAAACTCGGCGAGGCTGTTTTAAGTTACTGCAGTCTGTGGCAACACCCTTGGGACCTCCACGATAGCTGGGGAGCAGAGGAATGTGGTGCCCGCAGTTCATGCCGGCCCCGCTCCCACGGCCGCTCGGAGACCTCCTCTGCCCCCCGTGATGGGGACAGTGGCTGTGAGGATGGCACTGCCTCCTTCCCGGCATCATCCCTCTGTGGGAAACCTCCCTGGGGCTGGGCATCTGCTGGCTGGGCTGACCTGGGAGCACATGGGAGGACAGGAGCACTCGCTCGTTTTAGTTTCCCAATTAGCCAGATTCCTATGAAGCTGAAAGACAGAATTTAAAAGTAGTTGGAGATAATGTAGCTAGTGTTGTCAAACTGCACAAAACGTATTTTTATGCTCCCCTAGAAAATAAGCAGGAACCAATATAAATGTGTTATATTAATATTTAATACATGTTTGGCTGTGTAAACATAGAATGTGTTTTAAAAAGATGACACAGTGAGGAAAATGTGAATGTTTTCAAAGAAAACAGTACTCCTCACAACTTTGGGTAAATGCTTGAACTTGCGCTTGACTTTGCAGAAAATGTGAGAACCATATGAACGTCTGCGCTCTATGGAAAGCCATGAAATCTAAAAGCAAGAACCGCTGTTCACTATTAACAAGTAAAACCCTATTCTTTTCCTCTATAAGGTCCTGATTAATGGACAGAAACCTTCTTCCTTGTTTTTTCACGTTCTTTTTGCAGTTTCTTAAATGTGAGGCAGACAATAAATTATTTGCACAGATCCTACTACATACCAGTTCCTATTTGGAGCTTGACTGAGAAGCAGAAACAAATACGGGCATTGTAAAAACCACATTGGGTACAAAGACTGCACACGGATTGCCACTTATAGTCAACAGCTGGGAATAATATGGGTCTTTATTAATCTAAATATTAGTGGTTGCCATTTTGTTTCTTTTTTTTATGATTTTGACAAAATGGTGGGAGGAAAGGCAAGGGATTTCTTGGTGATAAGGATGCTTTAAAGACTCACTTTGTCACAGTTTGCTTACCCCTTTTAAATGGAGTACTCCTTTTATTTGCCTTTTAACAGTCTGAAACTTCTGTAATTAGAAATAAAAGACTGAATTTAGAGCTGTACCAAAAATGGCAGTGCTGATCTGCAGTGCATTAGGAAAGGAGACAATGGGATGAAACAGGCAGGAGAGTGGAGACAAGAAATTTATTACTGGGCAGTGCCTAATGAGATGAAAATTCCTTAGGATTCTCAAATAAGCACCACAGAAGAGCAGTAATACCAGTGTTCATCTGCACAAACCTTCCCACGCTTCAATTTTTAAATAATAACTGTGTCTTGTTATGGGAGGCCATGGACAGCACTGGGAGGAAGGATGTGACTGGTTAAAGTGAGTATTGGATGCAGGAAATGTGACCTCTAACTCCATCTTTGGCAGTTTCAGTCAGTGGTAATTCACCCTTAGTGTGCCTCAGTTTCCCTGCTTGCAAAAAAGTGCTGATTGTATGGCTAACCACAGGGGACAGCTGAAAAGTGTATTCCAGTAGATAAAGCCCTAATACATATTTTGAAGTAAGGTATAATCTAAGTGCCTCGTGTTATTTCTAGTTGAAATCTTTGCTCATGACTTAAACAAAATTCTCTGTGACCTCCCTGAGAAGAGCTGCAAAGGTCAAGGCTATTACATTGGACCATTATTACACTCCAGGTCTAGGAATAAGGAAATAAATCACAGATAATGAGAAAAAGTTTCACAGAGGTTTTTTGCAAATGGAGTAGAAACTAAAAGTGGAACATTTGCTTTGAAAAGGACTTTCATACACTACTGAACCAATGGTAATTTTGCTTTGTTTGTAGTGTTAGTACCTCTTACTGGAAAGAGGTGAATGCTGCAGAGTCCTCCAAATCATCATCTCTTTTAATGTGCCTGCTTTTTGTTATTATAGGCTTAGATATGATCTGCAAGATTTAAATTCAAACAAAAGATGATCAAAACGAGAGGTGAAAGTGTTTTTTGTTTTCTATCATCTTGCTCTCTATGCTCTGCTTTTTATGTCATTGTTTTAATAATTTAGCTAAATTGCTGGGAAAACAGACAGTGTTTAAATCAATGTAACAGCCTGGTGTGGACACAAGTGTGTTAGCTATAAAGATATTTATTACAGTATAGCTTTAACGAAAGCAAGCAGCAGTGGTACAAATAAACTCTGTACCAATAATATTTTGTTTGTGATATGAGGTGGCACCGATTTTAACTGAACCATTTTCCCAATTGATTTAATTACGTTGGTGTAGAAACTGTATGGAGGCAAGGCGTGGGGTGGGGAGGAGGATCTATCATGGACAAAAACAAGTGTAGTAATATGATGTATCTTGACTGATATGTAGGTTGATTCTGAAAGAGTTGGGAAGGGTGATATTTACCTTTTGAGACAAGTATATTTGTTGCTTATTTTTTTTTAAATATGTAACATTAAGCAGTGGTTTTGGTTTAGTAATATATCCATACTGTAAATTTGTGGTATGAAAATACATGAAAATCTTTTCACTGTGGGAAGATTACACAATTGCTTTTCCTAGTAGCTCATTAAGAATTATCTTATTGTATTTATTCAAAGGTTTATGTTGGAAGAAAAAATTATTTCCAGCTTTTGGGAACTAGGTCTCTATAGAGTAAAATGTTTTATATAAAATGTTAGTATTTGAACTGACTCATTTGCTTGCTGAAGTTTGAGAACTTGTGTCATATCTGTAGAATACAGTGCATCTTTCTCCTTTTATGCTTCTGTTCCCCGATTCTATTCTGTTTATCATATTAGAAGAGTCTGGAAGTAACTTTGTAAGGGAGGAATAAGAACCATTGCATTTCTTTTTATAGACAAAATCCTGCCCAAGCCATAATAAGGTGAAAGCTTGAAATATACCATGTACACTATAGAATTATTTAAATTTGCTTTTCAAATGACAAGATTTGGTACGATTGTCCCACAGTTACTGCTGCTTACTGTTTTTAATTATACTGTTTGTGAAGTGATCACACAATAGCAAACCATGTTTTAATGCAAACACACCGAAGGATAGAATTAAGGTTGAATTTTCATCGTTAGCTGTGCCTATCCTCATTTTTATATGCTTAACTCTGCAGCTTTAATATTGCATTAACTTGGTTTTTAGAGAGAACGTTTTGCCCTAAGTATAAGAAAAACGTTGATCTTTTATGTTGTCAGCCAGGGCAGATGCAAATCCTTCTACTTTTTATTGAAGAATTAACCATCTCCCTCTGGAGCACAAATGCCAGCAGTACTGGTATAATTTTATTTTTAAGGCTATGGCCTGTAGTAAGCTGATTGAATGGTATAATATGTTCTATTCAAATCTGACTGCTTATGCACTTCATTTCATAATGCCTTTGAAAATATATCATGTTCCAAGATGAATACAAGTTATGCATAAAAAAGCTGTTTGTTACATAGCTTGGAAAATGTGGAATCAATTACTATTGGATTTAAGAAAACCAGGATCTTTTTGGATAGAAAAAAATTTAGTTTGTAGTAATAATATCAGTGCAACAAATTCCTTTCCCTTGGAAAACTAGTTCAGTTTTAGTTCAAAACAATAACTCTTAAGGGATAGTGAGTGCCTCAATTAATATTATGTCAATTTGCTTTACCATCTGCATGTATTTACTAACCCAGGATATCTCAGAAGGTCTGCCCTACAAAATCACTGTGTTTTCTCAGCTGAAAACAAATCTGAAGATCCCGTTTCATTTTCAAGCCATCAGGATATGTTACAGTAACTTCCACGTGTTGACAAATCCTTCAGGTTTTATTTATGGAACAGCATTCGCGTGAGAGATAATAGGCTAAGAATAACCATTACCTCACCTAATTGTTGTCGTCTTAAGGCTTCTAAAAATGTATTTGGGGTTAGAGAGCAGGCAGTACAGGCGGTGTAAGGAGTCCACCAACTGGTACCATCTGTGTTAGTTACTACTAATCCAATCACTTGGGATCAGATGGTCCTGTGACAGCTTCTTCCCCCATAGACAGAGAGACAGTTTTAGAATAGATAGATATAAGGTTATGTAGTAGACATATAACAGTTACATAACAGCTACATTAATAATGGATAATAGGTAATAAAAGTAATAATAATAAAATATAATACATAAAGCAAGCCAGTAAGGTGTTGTGCAACAGAGAACAGGCCAACAAGCAAATTTTTAAGAAAGGATGCATTTTAACCATATCCAAGCAAAATTATTCTTTTTCTTTTTTACTCATTGAAAGTTGTTTCTTTTGAGCAACATGTGTCACTGTTTGCCTGGCTGTGTAGCCTGGCTGGATGCACTAAGCCAAGCATAGAGAACCTGGACACAAGCAGTGGCTTGGGCAGGTTACAAAGTTAGAGGGGCATCAGATGTGGGGCAACTGTTTGGAAACCAGACGGGGAAGGGGGTGATATGAGGTGAAGAAGGAGAGGGGAAGTGACAGGCACTTCATGACCAGGGAAAAGGAAATTTTTGTGCCTGCCAAATACAACAGGAGTAGATCCGCTTGCAAAAGACCTATAGGGCATTTATAAGGACCTTGAAATCCTCCTCTTAGTTGCCATCCTACATTTCCTCATGAAAAAAATTAGTGCTAGAGGAAAGAATGTTTTCATGCCTTAGTTCTTGCTTTCTTTCCCTATGAACATTGTTCTTTCAAAACACTCAGGTTTTGAAATCTCCTGAAATGTATGAGATCTTAGTAGCACCTTGAGGCCAAACAGAACTCTGCTGTGCCTGCTACAATGCCTCTGTTCAGGGGAAAAGAAACCCCATGCTTTCCCCAGGAATGCTGATGGAAACTTTAAAAATTGCTGAAGATTTGGGAGGAAGTTTGCCTTTTTTTTCTGTTATATGGTTTTGACTCCAAAACAAGGCCTTCTTAATTTTTAGTTTGTTTTTCTTAAGAAAATTAAAAATAATTGAAGGGAAGTAAAAAGCTTCCCTTGAATTTTGGGCAGCTTTGTCCAACTAATATACATGGCAAATCTGACTCTTTCTCTAGAGGGCAACAAAATAAACCTCACAGGTTATTTAATAAATAACCAGAGAACTGAGATAGAAATAGGAAGAATTTTTTCTTTCTTTATGGAGACCTCTGTCACCAATTACACTGACCAGGTGACAGTGGAAAGCTGTGGAGGGATGCAGTATTTAGACTTGCTCAAAACATGCTTCATCTGGGCCTCAAACTTCTGTGCTTCACTGTGTGAAGTCTTTTATGTGTGAGAGGGTTAAAGACCAAACTGTGTGGAGGGCCAAGCTTGGGCATAGAAAGACATTAAACAACATGGATCTCCTTTAGGAAAACATTTCTCCCACTTGAAGGAAAGGCTGGATACTAACAGCTTCTGCTACTGTTTCCTAGGCAGGTGGAAGGTGATTTCCAATTATCCTAGACAGAGATTTAAGGCAATTTAATACAAATGTGGTGGTGCATATGTGTGCCAATGTAAGGGCATGAATAGGACTTAAATATTCACTGAAAAACACATACTTCCTAGGATGTGCAAGGGAGACACAGAGAAGCCAAGAGTTTCACTGAGAGGGGAGTAGCATCCAAAAATCCAGGAGTGATAAAGTGATCTACTAATCAGTAAAAACTTTTGATTTAAAGTTATTACAAATTATGACTATATTTGGAATTACATGAGTGCATTAACTGGAGAAAGGATTTAATTCTTATATACCTGCTTAATTTTCCTGTGGTTTCTGCCAGTTAAAACGTCCATGGTTGCTTTGACTGACATTAGTGAATGGACCACTGACTACAACCAAAGTTACAGGAGATGTGAATAGTGCCCTTGCCTGGGTATGGCTTTTTATTTAGGAAAACAGTTAATGTGAATGAGATTAATGCAAAGGGTTTCCCTGAGCCTGTACTAGAGGGCTGAAGCCCAGACTCTTTTGCAAGAGTATGATATGGATGCACTGCTTTGAATTTATGATATATATGTATGTGAATCTCTCTGGTCATTCAGTAACGCTCCAGTCTGTGCCTGTAGTTCAATCTTTACACAAATTGCATGTGCTAGTATACTTGTAAAATTCTTCAGGACTTAGTAGAATCTAAATATGAGATTTTTCTTTGAACTTCATAGCTTTATAGCAACAAGACAACTTCAGGCCTTCTGCTGGTCTTGTATTTCTGAGCTAAAAAGACTCTTTCTGATGAAGTTCTAGAGTAAAGTACAGATTCTACTAAATTTAATGAGAATTTTGCTAATGACTTTAATAATTCAGCCATACTTCTTTAGGATAATGTTTTCACTCCTGTTTTTGAAAAGATGTTATCATTAATACAGCTCTACGGAAAGACTGAATAGTTTACAGATCTCCTGAAAGAGAAGGCCAAATCTTCACTCAGTGCAATTACCCATAGCAAGGTGCAGCAGAAGAAAAGTTCCAAAAGCCATTCTGTTTAAAGGGCTCTTTTCAAAGACTGCTGCTCAGCAGGTGCTTGCAGCCACCTTGCACGGGAAGACTGGGAGTGGAAAAAAACCCAGCACTGCACCAGCACAGTTGGACATCTGAAGTTTAGGAGATAATGGCACTATGTTTGCCTGGGCATTTTAATTCAGTGAGTGATACAAATGATATGCTCCTTCGTAATTTCCATGCAGCAGGACTGGTGCCTCCCCCAGCGCCCGGGACAGTGATGCTCAGTGCACGTGCACGCTGTGCTGCATTCAAACTCTCCTCAGAGGACACTGTGCATTGCTTAATGGCCTTATTAGGAGAATCGTTGAGCAGTTTTAATGACATATACTGGCTTGTAATTGTTTCTTCTTAAACAGTAAACAGTTTCCCTTAACTTATTTTGAAAGCAGTAAGTCAGAACCAGAGGAAAAATACAAAGTTAAACTAGCAGAACACATGTGCAAAGCCAAAGGCCAGGCATACTGCTTTTATTTGCCTGTTTTTCATTTACTTAACCTTTTAGCGATGCTTTTTTGTTGCACTGTTAGCACACAATACATGGATGTGTAGACAAGAATACCCTCCTAAACAAGAGAGCTCATTAAAAGTGAACAGTGTGTGTATCTGGTGCTGTGCCAAAATAAGAAAACTATCTTACCTCAGGTTTCAAGTGTGTGAGCACTGCAAACCCCTTTCAGGGCATCATTAACATATTCTAAACTGTTATCCAAAACAACATCCCCTGCACTCGCTCCTTGGTCAGGGCCTTAAGGTATGCCACTCCATGTGAGCGCTCCAAGAGCTGCAGTCCCCTAGCTGGAGATCTAACAATGTTTTCTCCACATGGAGAATTAAACCAACACATGAGGGTGCCTTTATCAAACTGTGTTTGATAATGAAGGCTTCAAAAAGCTAGGTGGGTCAAAATGTCAGTGTCTTTCTTTTGGTCTGTTCAGGTTCTGTATTGCCACACAAATTATAGAGGAAAAGTCTCAGAATGAGACATGTCTTTTATTTCCCTTGGGAACTATTTCATTATTGGCAAGAACTTCTCTTCTATATGTTTCCTTCCCCACTCCCCCAATTTCTTATGATTTTTTCCAAGTAGTGTAATCTGAAACAGTTCTTGTCTTTCTCTCTCTTTGTCTACCAGTGTCTCAGTTCCCTGTCCATAAATTGGTATCAACAGATCTGTGGGCAATTCCTGAGGGAAAGTAATGTCTCTGGTATTGATTTGTAAATTAATGAATAGAAAAAAAATAATACAACTCTTCCAAACATTCTGCCATTATAAGGCTAGCTTGAGTCAAGTAATACAATGAGTTGAGTATGTATGCAATAAAAATTATAACATGAATGCCTATTGCTTTTTTAAAGTGACTTTATGCAAAAACTGGTGTCCATTATCGCATGGTAGTGGATAGACCATGAAGCTGCTCTGCAGAATGTAAAAAGCATGTAAACAATCAGAAAAGGGAATTTGGAAATGAAGGGAAGTGAGGAAAGAATACCAGCTGATGAATAAAACATTTCCCAAAGTTCAGAAAAGTCAGCTGGTCTATGTTAAAGTGGTTGCCAGGCAACTCATCTTTTTAAAACAAGTACTTCTGTGGCAGATAACTCATAAAGACATTGAAATGGCAAAATTAACTGCTCTTGAACAATTTCTTCGATACATTAGGTACAAACAGGCTTTCATTCATCATCAGGCGTGCATATCTTCTTGTTATAACTTTTTTCCTTGAACAAATGCATGTATTTCATCCAAAGTACTGCATTTTTAACTCTTTCTTTTCATCTTATTCCCCATGAGGGAACAGCTAGGAATCTCTGCCTTAAATCTGGGCATTGATATAAATCTGGTTTGGATGAAATAGGGGAGCTCTTTCTCTATTTTGAAAAACAAGCAATCTTTTTTGGTGGGATTAGAGCACTTGCATATAAAGAGGAACTTGGTTGCAATCCACAAAATATTTTCCATGAGACAGACTGAGGGTGCAGACAGAGAGGGAGAGACTCCTATAGTACATAGTAAAAAAAACTTCATGAAAAAAGCAGGCAGGTCCTGGCAGTTCTTGCTGTGGAGAGGAGCATAAAGCAGTAACTGCAGGGGAAAACTGATCATATGGAATAATTTATTTGACTTTTTTCCTTTCCAATTTTTAACTGAACAAAGTTGTGTTTTTATTTTTCTTTCTTTTTTTTAACTGTTGTGTTCATTATTCATGATTGCTCAATGAGCACTTTAGTGAAATGCTGAGCACAAAGGACGTTTGCAAGCTGATCGTAATGCCTGTATTTTGAGCACTTTGCTACTTGCTGTTTATCATTTGTAATTGATCACCCTGCATAGTAAGATACCCTTTCCATTTCCAGATTGTATAACTGAAATTTCTATAGATGAGAAAAGGAAAACTGAAAAAGTTTCCAAGGACTTTAACAAGATTATTGTTTTCTATTGAATACAACAAAATAATATCTTTACTGAAGTAGAAAACAAATAATAAAAACCCTCTTACTAATTTCAAAGCAAATCTGTAGCATTTCAAAACCTGCTTGGCAATGTTTATAAATTCAAGTGCCACCTCAGCTCTGCCTCTTGGAAAATGTCTGCGATAACCCACCGCTCTAAAAGAGCAGGCCCTTTCCTGGCTATCTGATCACTGCCAGTGATGCCTCCACAAGCAAATGAGAAATCCTCAGCATTTGAATTTGTCACTGTCCTCCTGAGTTGCCTTCTACTGGTGTTTCAGCCCTAACCATTATTCCTTCAGCCAAATTCAGTAAAATAAAGAACCCCCAAACAACTACCCCAATGACTGAGCAAAGTATGTTTCCTGTAAAAACTACAAATGTACCAAAAAATGCTTATTCAGATGCAAATTAATGCAGTGTTGAGTCTTTTTCTTGGTAGCTCACAGTCAGTGTTGTACAGTGCTGCTGTGGAGACATCTGGCTGATGTTAGGAGACTAACTTTTCACTTTGCAGCCCATTGCACTGCTGCGACTTTGCACACCAAGCACCCTTGCCAGCCTCAGTGCAGAACCTGTGGCACAGATACCAGTCCCTCGGCAGCAAGCCAGCCCTTGCCTTTCCATCAGAACATACCTTTGTTTGCTTGGTTTTGGAGTAATTTTGCTAAAAATTAGTTAGGGAAAGAGATCACGTTGAAAGTCGGATAACATATACTTTTTGTGCAGATGTTAAAAATATGTAGTGACTTTAAAGGTCTGTTGTCCTCAGCCAGTCATACAATCCCATCAAATTAATTAGTTAAGGCACAGACAAGTTTAACTCCTACTTAGATGACATTTTGTTAAACAAGATTAGATTTTAGGAACAATTTCTTCACTGAATGGGTGGAGAAACATGGAACAGGATGCCCAGGGAGATGGTGGAATCACCATCCCTGAAGGTGTTCAAGGAACCATGTAGATGTGGTATTTTGGGCCATGGTTTAGTGGCAGACCTGGCAGCATTATGTTAATGTCTGGACTCGATGGTCTTAGAGGTCTTTTTCAACCTTAACGATTCTGTAGTTCTAAGTATTTCTTGTTGGAATTTTGTTTACTCTTTTCCTTACTCTCTGAACTTTAACTGTTTAATTTTTTGTGATCAAAACATCCTCCTGGGTTCTGCAGTCCCACAAGGTGAGCCCTGTGACATTGGCACTCACATCTGTCCGATTCCTGGCTGTAGTGCTACAGAGAATGCCTTGTTGCTGCCCCAAAGGCTGCAGCTGCTCCTCCAAAAATGACAGCTTTGCAGTCACTTGAAGGGTCCAGTCTAGCAGTGGCCCTGGACTCTGCCTGTGCCTCCCTCTGGCTGCTCATTGTGCCCATGTCTTACCCAAGTGGTGTGATAAGGAGAGGTGAACAATCTGCCCTGCTGTGCCATGGCACAGGTGGATCCTTATGTGTGGGGACAAGTAACGTGATGTCCTATGCAACAGAGTCAGTGCCAAATCTCTTCTTCCCATGCCCCCACCAGCTGGGTAAATGATGGGTTGGGATGCCAGTAACACCATTTTAACATACAGCTAATGTACCATTTCCCCCTTCCTGTGTGTATAAATATATATATGCGTGTATAATTAATGTATGTAATTACTTAGATTGCTTGATACAGACACTTATTTTTGTTTGTAGTAAATATGTTGGAAGGCTTCAGAAACACAGTTAACAAGCCTGCTTAGCTTTTTGAAATATACAGGATGTGAAACTTTAGGAGGAGGAGGTGGTGTTGCAGGAGTTGCAGCCTATTATTCAATTCCTGGGGTCAGACCACCAGCAGCTGTAAAAATCAATAAGGCTTACAAAGATGAAATAAACTTAAAAAAGAAGCATTGACAGAGGATACTCCACAAAGCCACTCTTGATAAGGCTGAGCCTGTTCATACCGAAACCAGGGGAAGTTTTACTATTTACTCTAAGAGCCTTGGGCAGGCATCAGGAACTTGCTGGATTCTTTAGGCAGAGTTTTCCAAGGTCCAAAAGGTGATGAGTCCAAGACGTGCCTGGGTACCACAGTACTGGAGCACGGTGGGCAGTATGTCTGACTGTCAGTCCTTCCTGCACTTCAGTGATGGTTTTGATGAAGCAGAGCCCAGTTCTGTTTGTTTGTGGTTTTTTGTTTTTTTTTTTTTCCCTTTTAGTTTTTCTTTTTCTTCTTCAGGACCTTTCAGAGTATTAAAAAACCCCACCAAGGCTTGCTGGTCTTGCAAGTAAAACCAAGATGTGCAGATACTAACAGCACAGACCTGAGAGATCTTCATAAAACATGTTAGTGGGATAAACTTTAATATACATGGAAAACATTTAATACTATTCCAGATACTGGGAATAACCTATATCTTCTGATACTCTCACAAATCTTCCATTCTTTTTCATTCTTCTGTAGCCTATACTGGTCTGATTTGATATCATATCAGATTTAACTGCAGTGACAGCTGTAATCAGTGTTTTTAAAGCCTGAGGAAACTATTCATAGTAGAAAGCATCTAGCATTGGAAGATGTCTTCCTATAGAAAAGCAGTCAGAGCCAACATAGCAGGAAAAATGTTGAGCCCTGCTTTATGTAAAGGACTTAAAAATAAATCCTGGTTAAACACTATTGTAGAGTAAATGATTTTGTACCAGGTGGCTGACTTTTTTTTTTTTCATGCGTTTAAAATGGCCAACAGAGTATACTTGCCAAAACCCAAGCAGTCATGAATGTGTGAAGCCCCTGAACAAAGGTGAGCAGAATAAATAAATTAAAAAAGAACGTATGAAAAAATAATTTTGGATCATTTTTTTTTAATGTGCTGTCTCCTTTCACCTGCTTTATCATTCATGCAGACTTTGTCAGCAGTTGGGAGGGTCAGAATTTGAGAAAGTGAGGTTTTGCATAGTCACGTGATTCCAGGAGATGCACTTTTAGGGAAAATAACGAAATATCACAGACAGTGAAAGTGGGTATGAACTTCTGGATTTGGTAAAAAATATAAGCATAAATCCACCATTTGTTATTTTGGTGCAACATTAATTTATTAACTCATTCCACCAAAGAAATAGTCAACTTTGGAAGTGTCTTCAAATCATTTGCTGTCATACAGTTTTTCAACACTTTTTATGGCCTCTTTAATTTACTGTAAAGTCATTTAACATATATAGCTTGATTAGATCTACATTAGTCTTATATTTTTTATGTCAAATTATGTAAAAATGGAAATAATGATTAATTTTGCTATAGGAAATTTCATCGAGTTATAATAATTTCTGTCTTATCACTTCGAACTGCATGTTTCTTCTATTGCTTTAAAACTAATTTAGGCCACATTATATACAAAATTAAATCTTACTTTTATAGCTACACCCTTGGGGTTCAATGAAAAGACTTTATGAGCTAGAAATTAAAAGTACTGGTTGAAAATACTATTACATTATACAGGCTATTATTAAGGCAATTTACAAAGTTGGTATTAAAACTATGCACATTTTTCATTGTTAGCACCCATATATTCAGCAAGCCCATGGGACCATTTCGTATATAATCTGGCAAATAAAATCAACTGAAAGGTAAACAGTAAGTCCAGCATTTCTTGATAGGGAAAATTGCACTATAATAATTATAAAGCAGATTTACCCCAAGATTGTTATGAATTTAGGAAATACACAGCACATCTGTTACCTGTAAAATTCAATTTGAAACTGTCTATTCCACACATATTGGAGAACACACAGAAATATGGAGAACACACAGAAATGTTGCTTTCTCATAAAGAAAACAAATACCTTATATTCCATGAAATTTAATTTGATGTAAGTCTATTTTGCATCTTAAATGTGTAGTTCTTCATAGTAGATTTTTGGCTCCTATGTACACTTCCATAGTTTGGAAGCAAGACAGTTGCTTGTTTTGATTGGACCCTGCGTAACATAGTGCATGGATTAAGGCTTCTATTTCTGAACAGAGATGTAAAAAATCTCACACTGTGATTTAAGGGAAGTATAAGAAAAAGAAATTATCTTTTAATTTTAAGGATGCTTGAAGAACAGAAACCACTAAGGATATCAAACGTTAGCCCTAGATGATAATACTGAGCTGGAACCACTTGAGCATGTAGTTATCCTTTAAGGTTATATATTGCCATGTTCCACATTGGAGCACTCCAGCTGTTACATCAAGATGGGATACACTCAACTGTGTTTAAAACAGAAAGGAAGAAGGTTTCTTTTTCTCTCTTGGGGGAAACGCACTGCAATAGTAGAAATGTTTAGGCAAGAAAGATGCCACAGGACTGCCTGGTTGCTGCATGAGTGTTTGGAAGAGCTGGAAAGAAAGAGCATTTGCTGCAGCAGCATCTCTATTCACTGCCTTGCTGCTCTGTGGCTGCAGATGTCTTGTTGGGAAGGTCTTGTTGCTGTGATTTCAAAGTTTTCCCATCTACTTCCACTCTAATTTTACAGCAAGCTACCACACTGCTGATGGAGTCAGAGGACAATGAAGTGCATCCTTCCCTTGGCTTCTAGGACTGGGTTCTAGCTAGCATTTAGCAGCAAGTTGGGATGACCAGGTCTTTTGGGGCTTAACTACACTGTCCCAAGGTTTAGGCTTGTAATTTATTTGGACCACTAGCTCTTGCAAAGGAGTGAGAGAAAACACTGTCCAGACTTCTAATGAAGGCTGGTCCTTAAGGTGCAAGATTTTAGCCAGATTAGGAGAGGGCAAAGATGCTCAGCCTGCTGCTGCAGGTTCCCTCCGGAGTTGGGATATTAGTTACAAACCTATCCAGATTCTGGGTAGAACAGCAAAATTGTTCATTACATTTTCTGGGAAACTTGTGGCTCAGGAGCTGCTTGGGATGGCAGAGCTTGTGTAACTGTGTTGCCCAGTCATGGGCATCCAGCTTTCAGGGGGTCCTGCAAGAGTGCTGAAAGACAGAGATCCTTTCCTTGGATACTCAGCAGGGATTCTCTGCAGGACAAATATGGTTTAGGCCTCAGAGGTGACCAGTATAATCAAGTCAATACACTCTGTGTTACTGAGCAAAAGAAATTTTGACTGTTGCTGCTGTGTTGGGACAGAGGGAATTCCATGTTGGGATAGAGGGAATTCTGTGCAGGAAGGTTGCATGCAGCTGTTGTGAGCTGAAGCATGTTGCCAGTCTGCTCTGAGTCGTCACAGAAACACCTGAAAATGTGATTTTGTGTATGTCAGGGATAAATAGACCTTTAAATTAAATAACCTAAGTGTGCAAGTTTTAGTAACTTTGTTTTCTTCATATTACAAGAACAATTTGAGAAAAAAACATAACTTTTTTTGGCTAACAAAACCTCCTCTAACCACCCAACTTCATCCCAGTTGCTGACTACAAGGATATGATCTAGAGAAATTAAAGAAGCCTAATAAAAAAGGAATAACTAT
This sequence comes from Sclerurus mexicanus, assembly GCA_013396755.1. NCBI lineage: Eukaryota > Metazoa > Chordata > Aves > Passeriformes > Furnariidae > Sclerurus > Sclerurus mexicanus. Next base: position 2,234,356 of record VWZF01000181.1, on the reverse strand, counting down.
AATTTTGTATTTAATTTTGTCAGTCTCCATTATTTTCTTACTGTCCTTTAAAGGAGAAGATTCTATAACTGTTACAGCATAATGCCAACATTGCTATTATTAGATATTTGTATTTTATAGCCTTGAAAAATGTTGATATATAATTAATTTGATTATAGATAGAGTAATTCAATCTTAGATTGCCTACATTAATTTATTAAATACCGTAAAAGATAATAGATTGAGCACAAAGGGAAATGGAAGAAATTATTTGTACTCAGAAAACTATTAAGCATGTTTAACATGTTTGTACAGAGAAAGCAAAAAAAAAGACATTATGTAATAGATCAATCAACCCTCAGAGGTTACATTTCAAAGCCTTTTTATATTGAACAAATGGAGCTTGATTTTTAGTCTTTTAGAAGTATCTGAATTTACAATAGTATAAATTTATAAATAATGTATTTTACTTTTGTTGTCATTGTTATTATGGCCTGAGGATCAAAGCCCTAAATTAGGTATCTGAATTAAATTTAACTTGCCCTAAAAATGGATAATCACCACACCAAATCCTATTTATATATCTTTCCAGATTTAAATAAATGAGTTAGCTTTTGAAAATATTTAAAATGAAGAAAAAGAGTTTAGGGAGGGTGAGTAGGACAGGACACATCAAACCACAGTACAGTCCTGGAAACCCTTACAAACACTTCACTTCCTCAATGAGTGACTTCTTTACCTTGAATGGGTCTTATTCAAGGAATATTACCTATACATTGATTTCAGGAAATTGTTTTACTTAAAGATAGTATAATAACTCTTTTATAAATAAAAAGGTATGGACCTGATCAGATTTCTTACTAAATAGCACATGCTCAGTAAGACCAATGAAAGTTCATGTGGATGGATTCAGGGATCTCTTTGAGAGGGATCTACTCATCTAATTTTTCTCTTATAAAATTATCTTTCATATACTTACACTGAATTGTATCTTAATCACCTTCCAACTGATTTTAGCAGAAAGATGTTAGGATCTTCTTACATCTTGCAGAAGTTTGCAAAAATACAAAATATTACATGTGCAAACTAAAGCTTTTTATGGGATTGTTTTAGATTTTGATGTTGGTGATTTTCAGGGAAAAGTTGCTATGTTCTGTCTCTGACTGTTGTGCTGCTGTGTTCTCACTGCTCTTAATTTATAAAAAAATGTTATTCTAAAGAAATCATACTTACAATAATCTTTGATACCAGGCCTACAAACATAAATCATTAGAAATATGAAGACTTATCATAGTCAGAAGTTCCATAATTACAACTACTTAATTACAGGTTATTCACAATAGTGAACACTGTATTTATAATTTTTTTCCTATGGTATGGAGAGAACACAACATTTTCAGTTTGCAATGGTTAAAGGCAAAAAAATTCACAATCCTTATCAGGAGTTACTTCCTCATATCTTCTGGAGGTGAATTGAACTTCAAAGAGCTAAGCTTTTCTTATGTGAAAGAAGGATAAAAATATAGAAAATATATTTTAAATTAATGTCCTGCAGTACTGATTACAATGTTCTTGTTAAAACAAGATCTTCCTTGATGGAATACCATCCATTTCTAAAGGAGGATTCATTTCAAAGACAGCATTTTTGTCAGTATCTTTTATTGACATAATATCCTATATTTGACAAATATAAACATCAAATTATGATATGCTTAGGCCAAGATATGTATCTTTTCACCATTTTAAAAGTCTTGATTTTAAAAGTCTGAATTATGCTGAACTGATTTGTTATTTTTGATGCTTGTCTGACACCTATTTTGAATTGATGGGAGTACTATTATATTGCACCATTTCCTGGGGTGCAGGCATATATTTTTGAAATCTAATCACAATGAGCTCTTTACTACAAGCAACAATACATGATTATTGCTGACATCTTATAAAGCAGATAAAGAAGTCGACCTTAAATGCCCATGTTAATTCCACATGTGAAAGTGAGAATAGTTTAACTTTCTCTTATCCTGTTTCATAATAGTCTTGCATATACAAATATAGTATAAATCTATTACTGCAATAAAAGCACTCCTTTTCCATTAAAAACCTCTAATTAATAATGCATTTGGTAACAATTACTATTACAGTTATTATTTAATGCAAGGAAAAAATGAACATAGTTTTCAAACATGGCCAAGTAGAATTTCCTCAGTCCTTGTTATTTATGATTCTGCTTTCTGGAGGTCAGATTATTTCTTTCTCTTTAATAATTCACTAGGTATGCTAAATGTTTACTTCATGTCTGAACAACAACCAATGTTGTTTTAATTAAATATATCTCTTGACATTGTTTTAACATATCAGTGAATTCAAATCAGTTTGTAAAATGTTAAGCAAATTAAATTTGTAGTCACTCTCTACTTTGAATATCCACTTCTTCTAGTTTCTTCCCACCTGCTGTCATGTGTTAATTTTTTTAAAGCATCATCTATTTGCAAGAAAAAGAAAGAAATTGGTATTGTCTTGTGTTGTTTCATCCTTAAAGTGAAACCATTTGCAAGAAAATTATGGGTCCCTAGTGCTGAACTTCTTTGCATATTAATTTTGTTAGCCTTACCTCCTGTGGTCTTTAGTTCTGGAAGGCCTATTAGATAATACACAAGATAAATTTTCCCTGGTATCTTACAGCTAGTCAGAGGAAAAAAAAATCCTTTTTTTCTTAAAACTTTAAAGTCATAATATTAGCCATGCATACTTTTCCCCTATTTTATAAGTAAAAATTAATTTAATTAAGCACAATAATCCAGTCAATATTGGTTATATTTGTTTCCAGTTCTCTAGAAATTTGTATTTAATATGTGTGTCTCAAAAGATAATGAGTAAGAAATAATTTCTACACAAATTTTTTCAAATGGTAGTGGCAGAGTGGGTTTTGGTGGAATTTGTGTGTATTATTTTATCTGAAATGTAGAAGCCAAGGGAAGCTGAGTAGCTGGAATAGTTATGGTCAGATACAAAGGTCAGGGACTTTGCATGGTTACAAAACCAGATTTACTAGGATAAGGTTGGATGGCTGGAGCCACTTAAATATTCAGAACTACAGAAAGGTGCCTGGAGGGGTTTATAAAAGTGTCCAAACAGGCAAGAATCCTATTTTCAACCTGTGGAACTGATTATTTTGGCATTTTGGTGTGTTTCTCTAAGTATCTGAGCACCTTCAACTTCCTTTGGAAATCTGTGTTTGTGTGATGATTACATAGCAGCTGACTTTAGGCATGTTTATGCCTAGGAGATGAATCTGTTGTTTTTCGAATGAAAGTGCTGGTGTTATACTCTGCCACTTACAAATACCCAAATTACAGGTTAAATTTCTTTAGCTATCTGACCGTGTTCACTGTTTGCAACAAGTATCATCAGCTTTTTCTCATAAGAAAAGAAATGTGTGGAAATCCCTCTGTTCTTGACAGACAACTTGTTTTTGAGTTATGATTTTCCCCAAAACAGCCTCTGCTCTTAGAACAATAGAAATGTTAACATTTCTCAAAACTTTATAGCTAAGCAGAGACCAGTCAATTTGCTTCAAGCTTTCCAGCTCGTACTCTGAAAACAGAGTGAGCCCCTCTTTAGGCTAAATGACATCATTATTTATTGACATTGCCTATTGTTTAAAATCGCACACCAGGCTGCAATCCTAAACAAGCCCTTAGTAATTTTCTAGACTCTAAAAGTGCAATGGACAAAAAGGCGTTTTCATAGTTGCTGACATCATTAATTTACAACTGCATTAGTAACTAGTTATCCAACAGGTTTCTTTGCTATTACCAGACACTTTTAAATAGCTGTTTTATTTTGTAATGAAAATCCTTAAGACATTCTAGAGGCATTTTTTTTTCTCATTTGTATTTTAATTCCTCAAAATATTCTTAAATCACAAACCTTGTGAAGACATTCTCTGCTCCTGAGAACAGTATCTCTGATGCTTGCATTGCCTGGGAGGCTTTCTCAGAAAGAAAATCCACCTTTCCCCCCCCTCGCCCCTTGCTAATCCACACCTGGATCAGACTTGCAGGGAGAGACAGCACTCTTCACAGTGTCCCAGAAGTAAGAATCCACACCTAAACTACAAAACTTGTTTAGGTGATTTCTTTCAAAGAAAAACCATAAAAACCCTCACAACTTATCCCTTTTGCTGTGAGTTTGTTAGCATTGAGACAAATGGAGTGATTTAGACAGAGTATGGTATCTGCCAGTGTCAAAATAGAATGGATTTTTCTAGCTTAACTATAAGATTATCAATATTATGCAATTAAATATGCAAAACATATTTTGCATATTTAGTTGCAAAGATGTTACAGACAATGACCTGAAAGCATGGAAAAAGGATTTTTCCCCCATTACTACTTGGCCATGGGATAAATAATGAAAATAAATACACATGCCATCAATAAGTAATCACAGACAAGATCCGCTCTGTTTCCTCAGGCAAATCTTTTGACCTTTCAATATTCCTGTTTCCCAGTCTTTACATATTTGATCTGTTTAGGCTGTGGGGTATCTGGAGAGAGAACTAGTTTTACTGTGTTTGTGGAGCACCCAAACAGTTATGAGATCTCAGTTTGGTACAAAGCCTCAAGGCACCACCAGGCTGTTGATACAACAGCTGATATTTCAATCTACTGAAGTTTCTGCTTTATTGCTAGAAACAGGATCTATCAGTCCAAAATGGTTTTCAGCCTATGTTCTTTCATCAGAGTTCTTGCCTACCATGTGCAGAGACCTGATCACCGCAGGGGTCTTTTTCCATCTTCTGTTTTCTGCTACTGCTTTTGCATATGGTTTGTAGGAAGCAAGGAGGAGGAGATGGATTTTAGTGCAGATTCTGTTAGAGGAGAAGTGACATCATCAAGAAATAGAAAGGGGAAAGCAATGAGCTTCCCTGCAGGGCAAGGAAGAGTAAAGAGAATGGTATGGCAGTATATTTGGGGAAGCATGTTGGAAAGAAGAATGAACAGAAGGAGATAAAGTAATAGAGACAACAGGAAGAAGAGTAAAGAATGAGCAATGAGACAATATGATTAGAGCTTTTTTTTCCACCAGGGAGAAGCATTTGCAATGCAAACAATTAAAATCCGTTAGACTTTCCTAATAATGTTTTTCCATGCATGTAATCATGGCAATTACCAAAGGGATGGGGAAGAAACAGAGGGCAGGATATTCTTGGGAGTAAATGAAAAAGTGGGACTTGAGCTTTGGAAATGGGAGACTGGATGATTTTTATCTTGTGATTGGACATGTAATTGGCATGCAATGGCAGAAGAAGAGGTCTGAATGGATTCTAAGGGATGGAAAGTATTCTATGTCTAAATACAATCTGTTCCGATTGAGTGTAACAGTTTTCATTAATGCTAAATATACAGACACTTTTTTCTACACTGAGAAGAAAATCTTCTCTACAAGTATTTAATACATAAGGAGTCACTTCACTGGCTGCCTATTGCAATTTCTTCCTTACTTAAAAGGAGAAAATACCCTAGTAGGAAATTTTGAGAAGTTTTGAGTAGTAAACAGCATCTGGTAAATGCTGGTGTTTAATGAAAACTGAATAGAAATTGTCTTCAAAGTCTTCTGAGATATGTTTTAAATGTGGTGTGACAGTGGTCTTACGAAAAGTTATTACATTGTACTCAGAGTATATGAAGGACCTTAAGCTTCATGTAAATATAGCCTTGAAATACATATGTTTAAGGGCAGGTACAGATGCTGATTATGACTTCCTGAATACTGGAACATAACACTAATGTTCCATTTTTGTCAGGCTACCCTGGCAGCACTTAAAAGTGTTTGAGTGCTTTTTTTCATTGGAAAAAAGTCTTGAAGATATAGAATATTTCAGTCGCATTCCATTTCTTTCCATTTTATATTTTGTAGTTTCAAATTAATGTTAAAGAATTGTTGTGGTTTTTTGTTTGTTTTGTTTTGGTTTTTTTATGTTTCCACAATGTTCTTTTTTCCAGCAATTAATTACTAGGTTTTATTTTCCATTTTATCCAAGTTTCTTTTATCACTTTACATCTTTATTTGTCAAAATTATTAGCTGTTTCTCTGAAGACTTCAGTAATTTCTTCAGTGATTTTTTTTTCAGGTCATAAGTAAACAAGAAATACTCTTCCAGAATAGGTTTTCATGATTCTTCACTCTGTTTTCAAATGTCTCTTGTCCTAACAATCAAAGCCAATTCATCTCTCCAGTAGTTTCTCTCTGTCACACTGTTTGCTAATCATACATTGAATTTTGAATATTTTACTGGTATCTCCATCAGCTGGGGCTAAAAGTGTTCCTGTTGACCCACTGCTACTCCTTCTGAGCTTTCTGTCCCATTTGCTTGCCATGATTTCTGTTCTGTGCATTGGTGGCAATTTTTCTAAGGAATACGTTTTAGATTTCCCTGATAAACTTTTCAGTCTAGTGATCTGGATTACTCATAGGTTTAAGACAACAAGGTATTTTCATGTTCAACATGTTTTGTACTGGTGAAGTCACTTGAATGGCATTAATATGAATTAAACATGTTGGTCTGAATCTGATCCTGGTCTTCAACTTGTTGAAAGTTCTGTTATTTCCATTCTCACCGTAGGTGTTGTGTCAGCTTTCTTCAATCTATTAGTGCCTCTAAAGTTTTAAAAGGAGTCTCTGTTTTTTTTTCTTTTTCTCTTTTTTTTTTCTTTTACTGCTTCCTTCTGAAGAGTTTTGACAGAAGCTCTTTTGTCACGTACAGGCATTCCAGCTTCCTGATCTAATAATTTTGCTGATCTTGATTTTCTTCTATAATTCTTCTTGTTTCCTTAGGAAATGTAAATCTGCTGCAGCATCTGTTAGCCATCCTTGTTTATTAATAATTAGGCATGAATGTAATTACAAATTCTTTAATAATTTACCTTTACCACCTCTGAGAGGCCCATAACTGATCTCTTGTTTAAACACATCAGATCTTTGTCTTACATTATTTTCATATATCATTCTCAAAGTGTTGACCACATTGTTGATACAAGCAAAATCTCATCCTCAGCTCTTGCCAGACATTTATCTCTGAATGTGTTATCTCTTCTAATTGGACATTTGGGAGAGAACAGATTGCTGGAAGCTCTAGCCCTATGGCTCCTTAATTCATAGCTGCTTGGCCCTTGACTAAATTAAAGCTGCATGGAGCTGCCTGATTTAAGAACTCAGAGTATTAAGAGCAGGAAAGGATGAGATACAGTGGGGCTATGTACTGCTATGATGTTAAACACCCTGTTTTGAACAGGCTCCAAACACTAACATTCACTTTTCTCTTCAGCTACTTTTGCCAAATTAATACTACTGAAGGAACCAAGCACAGAGGGATCTCCAGCCATTGAGGGGCTATTTTGACTGAATATGTAGTGGAAAATGGGATTAGCAGACCAGAAATCTAGTTCTCTTCAGGAGGTGAACAGATGTGCTCTTCCAGCTTCAGCTGTGCTGGTGGAAGACATTAGTAACTGCAGCCTGTCTCTGGGTGGTTATCAGGAATCCCAAACCCCTTCGATTCTGCTAGTAGCGCTGCTCATAGAAGCTCCCTCGAACCTATTTTTTCAACACGCACTAGATTAGCAAAGACTTACTGTTTATCTAAACTAACCTGGCCTCCTTGGAACTGAAAGAAATCGGAGAGTGCTCGCCTAACCCGCTCCGCCAGCAGATCAGTAGGGGCAGCAAAGAGCAATGGGCAGCAATCCGTCTCCCTGGCAGAGCTGCTGCAAAATACATGCCTGGCTAGACCCCAAATTCTGCTAGATACACATTTTGTCTCCTTCCTATCCCCATGGTAATTCCAGTTCCATTTACTCTTCTAATTTCTGCACTCTAGACTATTCTGCTTTTGACAGCAGCACTTTGTATATTTCAAAAGCTTTCATTCTCCCAATGGCTGTATATAGTGATGATCTGGTGAGCAAAAAGAGTGGCTTCTAACCACACACTTATACTCCCTACGGTTGCCTTCATTTAATAGAATTTTATTATTTGCTACCTCTAAATTCCTCTGTGATAAACCACCAGAATCTGCCATGTCACACTACTTTATATTCTGCACCACAGAAAATTAAATACTTACTTGCTTAGAAAAATATATCAAGAAAGACTGTGTCTGCCCCATGGTGCTTCTGGCTCGAATGAGAGAAAACACAGATGTACAGGATACGTTGTGGAAGAGATTTTGTGCTGAAACAAAAAGATACCAAAAACCCAAATTACCTTACAAAGGCTGGAGATTTTCTGATTCCATATCAGCAGATAAGTTTTTTATTTGTGGTTTTTTGTTTGGTTGGTTTTTTCATTTTTGCACTGGTCTGTCTCAAATGAAATGATTTCCCCCCCCTATAATTAAAAATGTATTACAATGTTCTTAATTGTTAGTTTTTCCCTTTGACAAGAAACTAAAACGTAAACATCAGTATTTTTTACATTTTAAAAATTATATTTTTTTTCAGGTTGGGGATTTCTAATGGGGGGAGGAAGTGATAAAATTTTTAAATTGCTCTAAAAAATTCAGAAAACATGTAGATTTCATGGTCTGCAGCTTTTCAGGGAGGACTCTGAAAAAGAATGAAAATATTGCTGTGGAAGTGGGAGCCAGGTCCAGATGCACATGATAGCCTTAAGAGAGTCAAGGAAATTGAGGGCAGCTGAAGAGAAGGTGCAGTGGGATTTATTGGCATCAAAAAAAGTCACAGGGTTAGAGAATTTTGGTCTGAGTACTATTTACTGTGCATTTAATCACAGAGACTTTGGAGGGAACCAAATCGGTCTGGAGAAAGCAGAGCTAAAAAAGTAATGATTTTCTATTTTTTAATGGATGAGAAGCTAGACGTGAGGAGAGGGAGCTGGAAAATCAAACCAGACTTTGAAGGAGGGACTGAAGCAGAACCCAAACCGCATTTTTGACCCACACTTTAATACTAAACGTTTGTCAGTGACGCTTTTTCCCCCTTAGGGATCCCTCTGCTCCTCGTAGTACGTTTGCGTGAAGGATGCGGTTTGGGAATGACCGGAACCGATCAGATTTTTAAAACCTAGAGCAGACGGAATAAATCCACCTTCCCCCGCCGTGCGAGCCCGGGCCGCCCCGGCGGTGGCGCTGGCACCGCACGGGAGCGCAGCGCTCCGGCAGGGACGGGCGTGCGGGAGAGGCTGCGGGGCTCTGCAGGTTATTGCTCCTGCTTGGGAGCAAGAGTGTTTAACTGGCCAAGGGGAGGCAGAGAAGGCAGAGAGGGCATGGCTCCTGGTGATGCGGGACTCCGCGGCGTGTTCAGTTCGGGATGCTGCTCATTAATCCTGCTGTTTGCACCCCCGTAGGTGGGTGAGATGTGTGTGTGAAAGTTGTTGTGAAGGTTCTCCCGCGTCTGATTCATGTTGCGGGAAACTTGGCTGTTGTAGAAAGCTTTTGGGGCTGCATTTTAGAACACTTAGAATGTTTATGAAGTCCCCATGCCTGTGGTGTTTTGCAAAGTAGATTTAAGTGAATGACAGGCAGGTAGGTGAGCCTGAATAACAAATTTCAGAGGTGCCTGTGCTACAAACTGAATGCTTTTCTAGCAGACATTGTCCCAGCTGGCCCCTTATTTTCATTGTTTTGATAGTGTTGCGTGAGACTGATGGGATTTGATGTTCTGTAGATGAACACACACAAAGTTTGCCTGATTCTGTTGTTATTTTTTTTCCCTTTTTGTGGGGACTTTGGGACAGTGACAAAGTGGTAGTAGGGCTCTGACAAGTACCCTTTGATGTCTGCCTCTGGCCACCATGTCTCTTCCATTGGTATGTCTTCAGACTTTCTCAAGGAGAAAAGAATGTGTTGGTCATGCACCATTTCTATTTTAAATTGGAAGAAAAAGGAGTTACTAATTTAATAGTACCATCAGAAATACTTCTCCAGTGCTTTGATTGATCTGGCCTTCACATATTTCCATTGCCTAGAGGATTACTTACATAAAAGAGAACAAGCTGGTCTGCTAACAAAACCGATGTTCCTTTATGAACACTTATATTTTATCTATTTGCATTTTTAATACACATGTCTGGCTGACCTAGGAGCAATATGGGCAAATACTGAGAAGAGACAGTTATCACAAGGCAAAACAGCACTCAATTACAAGTAAGGGGCTATGAGTAAAAAAGAAACAGATTGTCACACTGGGTGAAGAAATGACAGACTGGGAGAAAGCCTTGGAGAAGACTATGTTCTTATGACAACAAACAGTTCTGACATTATTATTGTACTTGATGATGTAATCAGAAGCCCTCTGTACTTGGAGAGAACACTACATACCTTTAAATATAAACACTGGGATATAAGAAACTAGAGGAATAAACTGTAATTGAAATGGAGGCAATTCATTAGAATAGAGCAAGAATTATAAGAAAGAATGAATTGTATGAAGTAATGTACCTGGTGTTCTCCTCTATTCTTATGTTTTGGTGGTTTTACAGCTAGTTTTTCATTCTTCCTTTCCCTTAGTCGTTGAGTAATCTGCAGAAACTGGGGGAAAATAAAATCTTGACCAAGGACAGAATTTGTCAAAAATTTGCTGAGCGTTTCTGGGTGTATTAATTTCTATTGATTTAAATATGATTACACATGGCAGTATAGCTGAACAGACATTTCCTTAAGTTTTGTCAGGACTGACACCTTTGGTTTTTCCTTTTTGATGAACTTGATGTGTTCAGCTCCAGAATCACATCGGGGATCACAACAATCACATCAGTAAGTTCCTTCAATCTGACTTTCCTTGAGACAGAGGAAGAGAGTTATGCCACTTTCCCCAATCCTTCAGAGACTTTTCTGACTTAATGTTATGTCACACTAAAGAGATGTATGCTGAGGATTATTTGTGTTTTTAAGCAAAAGGCACAAGCACTTAGATTTATGAATAACAAAGTTCAAGATTAAATTATTTTCCTGCGATTTATTTAAATAGAATATTTTGCCATAACATAATATTAGGACTCTGTTGTAAGGACAGAGGAGAATGTGAGATAAGCTCTTGGAGCAACATGATAGATATCTTTTTTATAAGCGTTTTGTTTTTGGAGTTGAGTATTGTGTTTATTTTACATGTTGTGTGAGAGCTTTTATTCATCAAAGCACCTAAGCGTGCACTTCAGGCTACTTTATAATTTCTCATTTCTAAGTGATTTATTGCAACAAAAGTAGCACGCCATAACTCCTACTTGTATTTGCTAATCAGGGTGGTGCTGGTGCTGGAGGCGGTGAGGAGAAACAAACATTTTTCTAGGTGGTTGTACTCTTGATTCCCCCAAAAGCAATGCCATTTCGGACAAATTCTCAATGATGGGAAGAATTTTCTAGAGCTCAGTGACTTCCTGAGGGAGATTTTTAGCAACAACAAATTTGGGCATTGGATTCTTATATTGTCAACTCACAATTCTCTTCAGCTATCTGTATAATTTTTTGATGTAAAATCAGAAGTCTTTTTATAATTCACATAAAATGTAAAAAGTTAAATCAGAAGCATTAGTTAACTTTAGACTGAGGAGAATTGTGAGCTGGCAGGAGACTCAATTCTACCAGCTTTCACATCCACAAATCATTTATTTCACTTGTTCTGTTCTAGTGCTTATGTCTTATACAGATCTGATCCTATCAACACTTTATTAAAAGAGGGCTGGAACCCAAGTCCTCTTAAAGTCTACCAAGACAGACTTCTTGACATCAAGATTTTTTTTTTAATCTGGGGCAGATAGTCTATGAGCTAGAGGTGTATGTAAATGGGGCATGGATCAGAAATGGATCTTTTCCCATTTCTCGCGACCCTGTCATTCTGAATTATTCCTTGTACTGCTGATGCATTTGAAGAGCACAGGGTCACTGGTAATGAAGACAGCTTTATAAAAATGCTAGCAATTGCAGGTGTAGAATGGAGAGTACCTGGAGAGCAGAATTTGTTAACCACATTGAATTCCCTTCCAAAAGGGAACTCTTAACATTTGCCTATACACTGCTATTTTGTGGGCTCAAAAGTTATACAGGGTTGCATTAGGTCACTATTTGGATGGATGATCCCTAGTGAAAATGCCAGGTGCTACAGGAAGCCTTGCTGATGACATGGTGGCCAGGACTTCCGCTCTGAGGCATTACTAAGCACTGCTCCACATGCTCCAGGACCCTTTGGTTTGATGGTGGAGATGTATTTTAAGCAGCCACCTCTCAGCTGAAGCATTTAACACTGACATATAAGGCATGGATCAAGGGCAACAGCCTGCAAAATCCTTTTTGATCTGTATGAGAATGACAGGCACTGCATGATAGCTGCAGTCCAGGTGGGAAAGATCAGCATTGGTCTCTGAGCTAACCAAAGAGGTGTAAGGGTCTGAAGGAGAGAATTAGGTACATGTTACAGAGACATTGAATAGGGAAAGAAACCAGTTTAAAATGGCATCTGAAACACATAAAATAAATTCTGGGGCTTGTCCTACGTGCTTTCAAAGATATTCTGACTGTGCTCAATGCTTATTCTATTTTCTTAACCCAGAAATCCAAGAAGAAAAGCATAGCTGGGAGAAGTACACCATCATCTGGCACATGCAGGCTGATATGCCAGTCTTGATAACTGCCACACATCACAGCTTCTACACAACGCATTACAGTGACTTACAGGAGGACTAATTTCTCTTGCTAAAGCAGGAGATTGACAACATTATATTTGCACCCACATTTCCAATCCAGCTGATGTCAAGTCATCTGCACTTAAGGATGAACACTTTGACACAATGCACAGGGCAAAGACAAAGAATGAAATTAATAAAAAGATTTTTTTTTCAATCAAGTACATAACTGTAAAACATGGCCCACATCTCCTACTTGTTTGTCTGAATAACCTTTGGACAATACATGCCATTGTTAATACTGACAGATGGATGTAGAAACCAGCTGGAGATTCTCTTTCAGGTAGTGCTATGACCAAAGTATGTACTTGGATTAAGTTTTCATGGGGTGAGTGTTATGTTTATTCACTGGACCAGCTTTTGTAATAGGGGTAGGTATTAGGTAGCTGGAGTGTGAATTGTTAGCTCCTGGTGCCTTTAAGCCATCCACAGAAAGCTCCATTTCTGGAACAACCATCAAACAAAACCATCAAATGGTTGACAGATAGATTTGGATCTGGTAATATTCCCTAAACGTTCACTGTAGAGCTGCATGCACCAGAGTTTGAGAGACACTATATCCTCCTGGACTGCACTGTAGTAAGAGGAACAACATAGCTGAGTTTCAATAAGACCATTAAAACACTGGTGTGAGAACAGCAACATCAGACTGCTCACTGGGCAAATGGAAATCTTGTTATTCTGATTATTACTGTGCAGCAGTGGGTTAAACATGAGACTGAGTGTATGCCTTGCAGAGAAGTGGACCAGTTTTTGTAGGTTCATGCCCATTGCTCTAACTACTTGATTATACTGCATTTACATTATTGTATCAGCCATAAAAATCGTGGAAGGTTTTCCCCTGATTCTCCTGACCTTTGTACCACACCCATTAGAGTGTGGGTCATATGGTCAGTGACTTCTTTCCACTTCATGTCGTAGGTACATTCCTGCTCAATTACTTTATCCTCCGTAATTAAGGTTTCATCCTATCTTACATTATCTCTGTAATGGAGACAGCAATTAAAGAAATAATCTGCATGTGTGACTGCACTTCTTACCCTGTCTTTTTGTGTTACACTAGAAGTAAAAGTGATAGCAATCAGATTAATTTCCTTCCTCATTCCTCCCCTCTAGGCTGGGGTCCAGTACCCTGCATTACCTTTGCTTACACTGACCATGGAGCAGCTGGGAGCAGATATAATATGGCTCAAATCAGAAAGTCTTCCCTGAACTACATCAGACAAGCCTGGTGTAAATATCTTTTGCATTTTAGAAATAACAAATCTGATAATTTGCAAATATTTCCCTACATCAGCACAAATATTTTGGTCTTGTATATGCATACACATCTTTAGCGGCTCCAACAAAGCAATTTAGGTTGGTGCTCATAAATTGGTTCTCATTGGCATCACAGCAGTGATGTGTAGAGCTCTGCAGACACAGTCATGTGCTGCAGCAGTGTCCTTGGAGCACAGCCATGTCAGGACAAGCTCTGCAGGAAGGGCACTGTTGGCCCTCATGTCCCCTTGGCCAGGCTGTTTTCCTACCCTCCCCTTCTGGCTTCGTCACCCTAGAAGTATATTGATGGATTCTTTGAGTTGCAATTTATGCTGGGGTGCCAGAGTCTGCAATAATTACTTCACAGTGCCGTTTACCACAGTGAATGTTGTCAGAACAGTGATACATATTTGTTGTTGCAGCCAACTGGCATCCAGCTTAAGGATCTTTCCCTCTGACTGTTTAAATTAGAGTCTGCATTATCTTGTGTGATAATGCTCACAGAGCAATAAGACAGTGTGCTTTCTATGAAATGTCTTGTAGCCGGTGATCTTTTAAGCCTTTCTTGGCTTGTCTGCTGGTCTGAACATCTGTGCTCTGTCCCTCTTTCTGTGTTGTGTTCACTGCTATTTGGGCATTCTGCTTGAGGCAAGATCAAGTTTAGTGTTCTCCATTTCCCATCCTAATCATGGTATTGTGTTGTTCCTGCATATGCTCTTAATCAGCTTTCACAATCCTTCTTGGAATGTGTATATAAAGTTTGTGAAATATTCTGGGATCGTTTGGAATGACAGCAGAAAAAAGATGCTAGAAAGGAAGGGAATTTTAAAATCAGTAAAACCTTTTCAGCTTTCTCTACAGCATTCCCTACATTATGTTTTATTTTAGATCAATTAGTATCTAGATGGTTTCTAAATGCGTGGTGTCTGGCACCTGGGAGGGAACCCACAAAATCCAAGCAAATCATCTTCTGGTCTCTCCTTTCACCTCCAAATCCTTCACTTTCCATTAGGGTTTCCTGGAGTCAAGAACTGAAGTGGTAGGTGAATAATCTCTGGGGCAATACTCGCACAGAACAAGCCAAATAATTTTAAATCTTGTAATTATTTATTTAAAATTATTTTCTACTTGTTTTCATTATACTGTGTTGTCCTGGTGAACTAGCATGCCTAAGACACCAAAGAAGAATATTATTTTATATTTGCATATAGACTTTAATACAACTTAATTTCACATTTCATGCAATCAGAAAACTAATAATAAATGTAATTGCTTTGTCTTGTGTCACTAAAAAGTGGCTGTGCAACCTGTGTGGCATTCAGCAGAGATGTGTGCTGCAGGGTGGGCAGCAGTGGTGAGGTGACTGTATTTTTTGGTTCTAACAAAGTCACACTTGACCTTTGACCTCATGTCTCACTCTAGGTCCCAAGTGTGGGGTCATCTCACAGCAACCACCTGCCCTGCAATGTTTCTTCCACAACATATCAATTGCTCTGGCAAAGCCATTGCATACGTTTAAAAGATTTGCAGGCATATTGTTCCCATATGCGAGTTCTCCTGCAATGAGATATTCAGTTGTCACTGCTGGGGAACACGGTGCCCCTTTAACCTCCACCCCAAGGCTTTTAGGGCTGAGACTGGTACTGAAAAATTTCCCCTTACAGTGCAGGCAGTGCTAAATGATGTGTTTTAAACAGACCTTTTCTGAAGCCTGTGGCTTGTGCCTCCAGGCCAGGCTACCTTTCCTACCTTGTTTTGGTGGTCATAGCTGATATTCTTATAGTAAATATAACTGAAGAATAATCCCCAGCCTTTGGCATTTCAGTGAATAAAATAAAGAAGGATGATCCCCACACTGCCTATTAAAGTGAGAAATTCAGCATCAGAGAGAAGGAAACGTAGCTGATCTGCTACAAATGTGACCACAACCATCTAGCTGTGTATTCACAGAGAGAAAGTTATGAGTGCTGGAAAGTGAAATGCTGTGTAGGGGGAAAGCTACGGAGGCCTTAACTGTTCTTCCCTCCTGCTTTGATTGTCACAGATGTTAGTCACTTCACATAATGCACTACTTGAAGACACTTGGATACTACAGTAAGGAGGGTGGTATAAGAACCTATACAGAATAGAAAAACTGTAAGCAGTGGTGTCCTGTGAGCATGAATTCAGGCAAGAGGATGCCTTAGGGCTAGTAGGTGGTTTCACTAGCCCACGAAATGGAAATAAAGCTCCAAGCCTCAGTCCTTTAAAGGCTTCTTTTTTTCTTTGCCATTCTTTTATTATCACTGAACAATCAGGAAAACTAAAGCATATCAGTTTGAAAATTTTCCAAGGGCTTTCCACACACCAGCCCAGAGGAGAAAGAGGACACCATTTCCCCAGGTGTCCTCTGCCATTGCCTCTCCTGTGTTTATCTTCTGCCTCTAGCAGTCCTGTGGGGACTTAGTACATATTAAGCTGCTATAGGCTGTGTTGCCTCTACCTTGCATATATCAGCTGTCAAAGAAAAGAAAGTATTATATTATCCTTCTTACGTAATGACAGTCTGTTGGAAGACTAATTTTCTTCTTCCTCGCTCTCCTGAAGCACTTGGGCTCTCCTCTCCAATGAATCTTCAGACCCAAAGAGATCCAAACAGGTGCTTTATCTCAGCAGGGTAGAGGTGCCACCATTGTGAACCTCAGCAGCAGTGATTGCTCCATGATATGGGTCAGATTCCAGGTGCCTAATGAGAGCGATGGGAGGTACTGAGTGCAGAACTGGCCTGAAAATGTGGCTACTACAGTTTGGACATTAAGCACATGCAACTCCTCCTGAAATCAATGGGAGGCAAATACCTCTCAGTACTGGAAGTAGGAATGTGATTCATCTCTGAAATCTAACTTTACAGAGAGGTTATAGAGATGTCTACCTCTGAACTTAAATCACTGTGTCTTAACTGCATTTAAGGCTTATAGAAAGAAATCAGCACATCTAATTCTGGTCACCAGGTAATTCTAGGTGGCTGTAGGTAATTGGAGGCAATTAAGCTGATATGAAATGAATTCTGCTCTTGCTGTCTAAAATCAAGGACTTGCTTATGGGGAGCAACCACAGTAATAGGAAACTTTTCCAGCTAATTAATGCATTCAGTGAAATATCTCATCAGAATGGCAAGGCCAAGACAGCATCACGGAGTCTGAAATCCTATTACCTTGCAGTCATCAGGCATATCTTCAATGTAAAGTTCAGACTGAAGATACCTAAAAATGGCTATTTTTAAATAGATGGCTAATAATTTTGTTCTATGATAGACATATTTTTAAAACTGGCCTTTCTTTTAGCTGAAACCACTAGATTTTTAAAAAATGTAATCATTATAGTTTTAAGCAGGATATGCAGATATTTAGGTACATTAGAATATCTAAGTATGGAAGACACTGAATCGTATCTACTATATGTAAGATAAACATGAATTATGGGCAAGATATAAAAATAGATTATGTTCTCTAGCTGTATTTCACGGTATTGCAAGAATAGTAAAAGTATAATAAAGTGAAAATCTGTGACTATTTCAAACATTTTTAGGTTGAAAAATACATAACAAGTGCTTAACTTACTCATTGTTGTGAATATAGAAGAGGAATGGTAACATTTGTGATAGTCCTACACCGTGGAACTTGAGAGAAATTTCAAGTTCATAAATATGTTAAATGCTTCCTTCTTTGCTATTGTACCAAGTAATAAGCGCGAAAATACACCATGTTGGATCTTCAATGTCTGACATTCATTCAGCCAAGTCTACTGCTTGCTCAATAAATTATGTATGTACATTAAAATATCATTTGTTGAATCCCCACAAAATGTATCCACTCTACAGTGCATGTGATACTGAAAAAAGGCAATTATATTTAAATATATTTGTTTTACCTGAATATCTGTCTCAATGGCCATATCCTCAAGAAATGAAATTTGATTTCAGTGGATTTGGGAGAATCTGATCCCCAAGACTTTAGTACTGTAGTAGGGTCGATTGTATTTACTGTTCTGGGCTGGCAGTTGCACCTTTTGGGGATGAATATTAATTCTCCTCTTAGCATAATCATTTTAGAATATTCCCTTTGTTCCATTGCCCAGATGTGTCTCATGTCATCAGCAGATGAGCTGAACAGCAGTGGCTTGACATGCTCGGCGGCTGATTAGGCACACCAGTTTGAGTAGACTGTGATGAAGGAATTCGTATGGATGCAGTAGAGCTGTTTCTTAGTTGTGCCGTGGTGTTAAGCAGGGGTAATGAAGAGCTGTTAAACAGGATGATTTTGTATGTGCCTAGATCCATAGGGCTCCACTCTCATTGTCAAGTCTGGAATGTACTTTAGGGAGAACACCAAATACGTGCAGGAGATCATGCTGAAACCAAAAAGGAGCCTTTACCTGTGGAAATATGCCCTTTGACCACTGAAAATACTTTTGCAGTGGAGAGGAAACAGTGGGAAATGTCTGCTGATTATTATTAGGATGAGTTAGACACAATTTCCCTAACAACAGTAACACTATACCCACCATCTGACTATGGGAGAGGAGAAAAAAAACTCCAACTGGTGTTTTCTTGATCAGCTTCTTTCAAGTGGAGAGAAGGAAAAAAGCTGTAGGTTTGGCAGGTAGTTTAAAACGGCCAGTGGCATCCCACAGCCTGTGTCTCTGGTACCTGGAGTTGGGTCCTCTGACCACTGCCACTGTCTGCCTTAATAAGAGAAAGGCCATGAAAGAGAACAAAGCTTGTTCATAAAACTGCATCTGAAATGGGTGATTAGGCATGAGACAGTTATGATCATTTGTTCTATGCACCACATTGATCACTTTATAGTCTCAAATTGTCTTAATGTATTTATGTCTTCTGTATCCCCAACAAGAGGCTTTTCCTTTCATTCCTCATGCTGTAATGAGCAAACACAGAGTGACAACTGGGCAAGGAACCATTATTTTTAGTTGGTAGCCCATGTCTTCTGCAGTAACCTCCGACATAAGTGAGCCCAATTTTGTGACCATAATTGCACATGGCCTCAACTGTTTGAACTTGCAATTGCACCCATTTAGAAGCTTTGCAATTGGGCAGTTAGTCTTCTAAATGGGGACAATTGCAAGCTACAAATTAACTACTCCAGCATTTAATTGCTAGTGTAAAATGATTCCTACAACATTGGAGGTCAGGTAGCAGTCCAGCTAAAAGCAAAGCAAAACAAAATAAACCCTATTTGGGCAGCACGGAGGAGGCATGAAGTCTCCTGGTCAATAAATCTGCCAGTGGACTACAAATGGTTGCAAAAATTGAAAGTCATGTGTGTTTGTGAGGAGAGATAAAGAATGCCTGGGGCACTGTTGTGTAGCAGCAGTGCAGCAAGCTCAGGCTCTCACAACAGACAGGTAGATGAGCTGACTGGAAACCATTCAAAACACTGGTATTTTAGCCACTGGAGTATTTGAAAAACAGTTCCAAAAAGGTCACATTCCAGACAACAGCATACTAGCAAAGTTTAAAGACCAAATAAATTTGCCTTATGTTCTACAAAGGAAACTCTTATGTCACAGTCAAATTTGTTACATAAACAATTTTCATCCTTCAAAGGAGAAGTAGCACCACCCCTTTCAAAACCTTGTCTTTAAGGTTTTTGCCATTTTTCTGAAGACAAATGAAGAGTATTATTAGAATAGTATGTGCTTCTTTCTTTTGCAGGTATTATGAGAATTCTTGATTACAAAACCAAATAACATCTCTGAACTGCATTTAAATACATGTATGTATAGGGGTACAGAGTTACAATGGCTGAACTTGCTCCTTTGACAATTCTCACTCTTCTCATTTTTATCTCATAACCAACACACCAGAAAGTATTATTCAGAAAGAATGACTGATTTCAGGGGTGTCAGAATTTAAACAGGAGTTTTGTTCCGAAAGCATTTTTTACTGCAAATCATAGGAAGAACCTTTTTTTTTTTCCCCAAATTTAATTTCAAACTGTAAAGGTTTCAGTGCAAGCTGGGTAGAGGAAACAACAAAACCCTCTCAAATATCTATTTGCATTCTTTACTTTGATTGTAGTCACACTTTCTAATACTTGCTTCCTCTGAATGTTCTTTTAGGCAGATGAGCTTTCTGACAGGGACGGTAGTGGAAACAGGGAATTTTAAACTCATTTGAAAATATATAAAGAGTGCATTTTTAATTTGCAAACATGGTACTGCAACTTAATTCAGAGGGCTTTGCAAATTTTATCAAAAAGTAGGAATATACTGTAGGGAGTTTTTTCAAAAATCATGTTTTAGCAGCGATCGCCTGTCAGATGAAGGACGGAGTAGTGAGAGCTTGTTGTAATGATTCCCTAAATAGCTCTCAGCAACAAATGAATTACAGGGACTTCAGAGCTGCTTCTGTGAACTATTCATATATAAAAAAATCTTGTTTGTTATATAAATTACTTTATCAATTATGCTAAAACTGACATTATAACTGCCCAAAACACACTAAGGGTTTTTTTCTAATAAAGTGCTTTTCAAGGAAATAATTTAAAATACTTCTTAGCAAGAAGTCTAGTTAAAGCCTGAGGCTAATGACAGTCCTGTGCAGAATCAGGGCAAGGTGCACTTTTGTAATCTCACTTAGGGCAAGAGAATTTGCATCATTTCGCAGACTTTGGTCCACTGATGTGAAGGAGAAATGGGGGAGAAATGTTATCTCACAAAAACTGGAGTTTATCCATGAATTTTCTGTCAGTTACTAGGTCTTCTACCTATACAACTGCTAAGATATGTCTTTTAGCTGGATGCACATCCCCCATCAAAATCAGTTCTTACAATTAAGCCTATGGTTAAACAGTTTGTCTGGTCAGACTAGAATATGCCCTTGGGAAGACAAAGTCCATCTGAGAACTGAATTCCACTGCAGATAGGGTTATATCCTTCATGTATACTTTTTAGTCTTGGTTGAGCTTGTGATTAGGGCAGTACTAATTGTCCTATAAAATAGCATGCACAACAGAGTTATATTTACATACGTGAAAATCCACATATATATGCACACTTTACACACACATATTTGATTTTGTTTTCTGACCTCCCCACTGACTCCTGGGCTGCAGCGAGGGTAAAGGCACCTCCAGTGAGCCTGACTGCTCCTCCTTGCCCCATAGTGTCTGAGTTTGGGGCACCACAGGGGCAATGGGGAGGTTCTCCTAATTGGAAGATTGTCTTTCTGGTTTGTGAAAATGTTAATATTTACTTTTGGCTGTTGTGCACTTCAGATTTGTCTGCTTGGGAATACCTAGGGGATACATGTTTGCTTGCAATGCATTGCGGTTTAATTAAGCTGATTTCAGTTGCATTGTTTTGTATGCTTTATGGCAAGCATGGAATAAGCAAATGGTTTATTTTATTTATTTCTAAAGAAAGAACTAAAAGGAAATGGTGCAATGCAGAAGCATTATAGACAAGTATCCTCTTGGGCAATTGTTTATTGACCCACTTTTTAGCAAAACACCATATGCATTATCATGCTACATCACAAGTATGATTCTGCCCCAGCAAATTGAAGGCGATTTTTGCCAGCATCTTACATGAGAGAAGCATTCGACCCTAAAGCAGCATTCCTCACATCCTGATGCGTGAGATAGTTGCCATTTGTACAGTGCATAGTACAATAGTGGGCTCTTACTCCTTAAATATATTCTTTTATATGCAGCTTTAAATATAGTTTCCTTTTCTTTTCCTCTTTCTTTTTTCAAGCTGTTATGGAAGTTTGCCTGAATAATGTGCGGTCTGCTTTTCTTAGGTAAACATTTTCCAAATTGTGTTCATTAAGGACTATAAAGCAAATCCCAGTGCAAGCTGATCTTTTATGTTCCCCCTCCCTTATGTCCACATTTCTGAGAACATCGATGCTGGAACCAATACAAACCATCCCAGCTGTCTCCAAAATTAGTACTGAGAAAATAAACTGTTCTTCAAAGTAATAATTTTATACAACTAAATAAAAAAATATTGTCAACACATGGGTCAAAAAATACAAGCAAAATTACATCAAATTCACTTCATAAGATGGATTGTATGAATGCATTTCAGTTCCTCTCTCATCATTCTCCTTTATATTTTTAGACAGTCTTTATGTGAATACAATGACTCCAATATCAAACATTTTAAATGATGCTTGAAATATCAGTCACTTGACTTTGATGTCACACACAATTAAATTCAACCCATCTTCTCTCAGTTAATAACAGCAATCTCACCAAGTCTAGTGCCTAATTAATACAAGCTATTTGTCACATAGAGGTGACACATGTATATCAGAAAGCTTGAAATATTGTTTTGTGCTGCAGCATTGCTAACCAGCTCTGCAATATAGAAACTGTCTTATGTATGATTGTCTTTAAAGATTTCAAAAGGCCTCAGAGTTTGGTGTGCTCAAGCTGGGACTCGACAGTGCATAGAAGGCACTACTGATGTGTTGGCTCCCTTTAGGCTGCTAAATAGCGAGGTATTTAGAAAGAAACGCTGCTAGAATTGAAAGGTTCATACCTGATCATTCATTTAGGTGATCGGCAGAATTACGGATACAACAGTGCCAGTGGTAATTTGCTTAACCTGCAGTTTTTAAGCTATGTGATAGAATACACAATCATACATTTTCTTATTGTTGCATAAGCATTTTTTCATATTATTTATGCTCAGCACTTTTTAGCACTATGTTTCAGCCAGGGTTGCTGTTGCCAAATAAATGAGCTTGTCTAGCTCATGTTAATTATCATTGTGTAATAAATAACTGTATAATAAGGCAGGCCTAATCCTGCCATCTTTACTCAGGCAAAGATTCTGTCTGCCTCACTGACTGTTTTGCCTGTATTAAGGCAGCAGCCTTGGGACCAAAAATTGTCTACATCGTTAGTAGCAGTAAATTAAAGATAATTTGTTATTGAACCCTTCTTGTGAATAAAGCACAACAGAGAAACATGCAAAGTAAGAATAAGTATGAAATATTAGTTATCTGTGGATTAGTAACCGTAGTAATACCTATGGATTTTTGGCGCATTATATTTTGCAGGAAGTGTGTAAGGTTTTTTCCTGGTTTTTGATTATATGTGTTTTTGCTTCTTTTAGATACTAGCAGTAGGATGGTTCTAATGGCAAAAAACACCCACAGCTTGTGGGGGCTTTCTTCCACCCAGAAGTGGGCATGGGAAGGTCTACCACAGCAGCTCTTCTATTGGCTGTGAGAAGGGAATACCACCACAATTCAGGGGACAATTGACACGAAATTCAAACCTATGCAGTTTCTGGAGCCCTCTCTCTATTCACAGCCAGTGTTGCTTGTATGCTGGTGGGCACAGTGATGTCCTAACTTCATGTGTACTTTCCTCCTAGGAAACACCTGCTAGGTGTTGTTTCTTGAATAGAAACCATCAAAATCTTCTGGCAGATGTGGATGTAGGTCCAGAGACAGACTCAAGATTTTCACCCCTCTAATCTACCTGTTGCTAGCCCTCTGTTAAATACCCTCAAGGGTGCAAAGCACAGGGAAACTCTTTCTTCCTTTCTACATGATAGGCCTTTATAGCAAAAAGAAATGGAGTTTTCCTTTGCTGCTTAAGAAAATGTGAAAAGTTAATTTTACATCTTGTTAGACATATGCATGTTCACTTTTAAGCCCATCAAAATGTGAGTCTGGATCAAGGTGAAACTGAACAACAAATCAGACCTACATGCAGAAGAGTAGAGAGTGCCCCAATCTCTGTAATATTTGAGGAAAAAGGTGCTGTTTGATCTCAGTGACAATCTAACAACTTACCCTGTAATAGATTTGTGCTAGGAGGCTTTTTTTTTCCTCAGCTCTGGTATCTGCAAACACATAAAAGCCACACTTACTTGAAGGAAAAATTTAATTGAAAACAATGACTATGAGAAGGATTTAAGGATTGTGGTGGATAAACACCTAAATATGAGCTCTTAGGGAATGCTCTGGTTAGAAAGATTAATGCCGTAGTAGATGGTGGTGGTAGTAGTAGTTGCATGTTGATCCCCTTGCCAGATACATCATAAAGAGCCATAAGGGGTTTACAGCCAATGTTGAAACTGAGCAGCAAGTAGAGCACAGAAGCACAGTGTGTTCTGAGAGATGGAGTGGTTGGACACTGAAGCCGGACAGTGTAAGAATAGAAATCAGGTGCGTGTGTTTGACAGTGCAGCTATTCAACACTTAAAGTATTCAAAGTTACAGTGAATGCTCTACCGCTTGGCTTTTTCTGCGTAATCTTTGGAAGAATTTTTAAAGCTTAGGTGCCCTTAGTGATGCAGCTTTTGTGTAGTAATAGCTAAATATAGCTTTATTACACTATTTTGGAGGTCAGGTTAAAAGATCCTAATGGACCTTTCCAGTCTTAAGGTATTTAAAGGGTTAGTTGCTGAAAGTCAAGGGTTTTCTTTGTATCTCTAGTTTTTCTATTACCAATCTATAGATCATCTTCCTTTCCTAGACAAACCTGTTAAAACATATTGTTCTTACTTCTAGTACTAGTAAGAGTCCATTCCCTGAGTTAGGAAATCTCTCAAAGCTGAAAGGAAAGGAGAAGACTTATTGAATAATTTAATAATGTACTGTTGAAAGTGAAAATAGTTTGGGAATTTTGAAAATATTTTTGTATCTGGTGTAGGATGTGGGTACATTGCAGGGCGTGTTAGCTGTGGAAATGAAATGGCAGAGTGCACAGAGCAGCCCTAGAGCAAAACTGATATGTGATGTAGTGACTACATCACCAATGTGTCCTATTCATAGAGTGCTACGATTCTCACTTAAAAGCCATAGAGGTAGTTACCATGTGACTGTCTTCTCATGAAGTTTAGCAAGAATTGCCTTTTCATTTTTTTTTTTTGTGTGTTAACTTTCATCAAATTATGCTTCAGTTACCTAATAGACAAACTGCATCCTCCCTGATGGTCTGTCAGCTACTTCCTGCTACAAAGCTTCCAGGGGCTGAAGTGCTGGAGGCGAGCCACCCTGGCAGGTGTCCAGGCGCCTGGCCAGCCAGCTGGCTGCTGCTGCCACTGCTGCTGCCACTCTTCTCGGCGTGGAGGAGTGCAGTCCTTTCACAAAGGCTCCAAAGAGTCTTGGAGCGACCATTTGTATTGCCAAAACAGTGCAATAAGGCACTAACTGAGATAAAGGCGAGCACTGGTTCATGCCATATGCATTTATGGAGAGCTGCGTGTTGTCTGTCCCAGCAACTGGATGACTTGGGAGCGATTAATGAAGCTGTGTTTTATTTGTAGAAGGTGTAAAGTGTGCCCAGAGCTGTGCAGATGATCGCACTGAATGTTGGTCTTTTGCCATGTTTTTAGATCTACCATCCGCTTTTTTTTTCCTATAAAGCTGAAACAAAATAAAGGATGTGTTTTCTTGCATATTCAGACATGGCAGATGTATCTAGCCTGGCTCACTCTCTAGCATGATGGAAGTAGCAAACGCGGGTCAGGCCTCCCTTTCTCAATGTGCTTTTGTGAATGAGGTGAGTGAAGCTGAGAGGGTCAGCTCCCCCCTGCTCTCCCCAGTCCCTGCTGCAGCCTGGCACCCTGCTAGGAGCTGTGGGCACAAGCCCAAACACTGCAGTGCAGGTGTCCAGTCTTGCCAGGCTCCTCTTGTCCTTCTAACTTGGCATGCAATTTTCCAGCATCAGTAAGGGAGGAAAACCACCGTGAGTGGGTGAGAATCCAGCTACCTGAGGGTATGCTGTTTGTTCTCTGTGCAGTCACTGTGTGTCATTTCTGCGTGCGTTGGGATGATGGTACATTGCGCGGTTGCTGTTGTGACTTTGATTTCAGTTGGAAGTGTTGATGAGCAGTTTCATGTGGTGCTCAGGACTGGAGTTCTTGAAGGGGACATGGTGAGACCTGCTTACAGCATATTGGCCTGCATTTATAAAGCACATGAGACTTTCTATCTGAGTCTCCCCAAACAGGTCTTGTTTTGATCACTTTACAGGTATAAATGCACTTTATTAGTCAGGGTGCTAATATTCTGTGCATCCCCAAAGCAAATGCAGTGGGTCTGAGAAAAGTGTGTGGGGCTGCCTCTTCCCACAAGCTGACATTCTAAATTAGTCTCTGGTATTTTTCTGCTCAGCCCTCTGTGCCAGTAGATTTGGACAGCAGTCAGGCTAATGACATATACCTAAAAATCACTAGATTCAGAGCTACCAGAGGTAATGAAGTATCTTGAAAATAGGGTGGTGAAACGTACTGGCTGTGAGCAAAAACAATGAGTTCTGCAGAGGTCATTACAAAAGCTCAGTATTTGTCAATTTTTACTACATATGTAACACAGCTATCCCCTTCACTTCCCCAAGTGAGACGAATGTGGTGAACTCAGGTGCTGTTGTAGGCTATCAGACATGATTTGATTCTGTCTGGAGGTATCTGGCATGGGGGTGGAGGTGGGGAAGTCTTTGGATTCAGGGCCCCATCCCACTTACAAAGAGTTTTTTCTCACTGCTTAGAAGCTAAACACATGTCTCTAGTCTGTTAGAGAGGTCCATCCTCCAAGCAGCTATTGCTGAAATTTCAAATATGTTCCTGGCTGACCTGTGAGGCATCTTCCAGAGCTTTGTTTCCTACTCTGATGCTGTGTCTTGGTGTCCTCTGGCTGGTGTTGATGCTGGTGCCAGAGGTCCTCCTGTACCTTGGCTGATGCATAATTGCGTGGGGAGAGCCCCAAGCTCTGGAGGGATAATGCTGGCTATTGGCCACATGCAAATATGCTCAGCCTGCGATTTGTTCCTCCACGGGCTGAATGTAAGCACGAATTTAATTTCTATGCCTTTAGGAGCAATTTTAAAGGTGAAGGAAATTTTCTTTCCTATGTATCCATATATTAAATTGGGAAAGTTGTCAAAATTAAGCGCGCCACAGTGGGTATATGCTTTGTTTGTAGCAAAATGGGTTTCCATAAAGTGATGAATTAATGAAATGAAGTAGTGAGGATCATCACATTGTACTGCCAAAACAATGGGAGATCCATAAAATGATGTGCTTGTAAATAATTTGTGATATCTGTTATGTGCAACACTAGTAAATGAGTCTTATTTTCTATAGTACACTGTTTTCTTTTAGACGAAAAAAGTAGAGTTAGACTGTCAAAATATTAAACTACAGAAGACTTTATAATATAATTTTATTTCTTGATATTTATTTATCACAGTTTTCTCATATTTATGGAAAACACAAAGGTATTGTTTATTTTTCAAATTAATATCGTGGCAAATCTCTAACATTTTTGTATTTTTTCAACTGGTTTACAGTATGATGAATGGAGAATGGTTGCATGAACTTTAGAATGTATAATATTTAATGTAAACATTTTACAGAAAAAAATCTTAGTGTGATATATCTTATTTTTGAGATGTGTTCTTGACTCCACAGAAAAGATATCTAAAATATAACTAAACAATTCAGTCATTTTAGATTTACTAAAATGCAGTACTGGAAATAGTTTTCCTAAAAAAGTAATGAAATTCTTTTTGAATTGCTAAGGTAAAGTGGAGATCTTTGAAATAACATTACAGAGTTTCATTGATACATTTTTTTCATCTGAATGGTGTTTCCTTGGAATAAATCCTTTTTTAAAGTGTATTGATTTGAATGTAAATGTTTTAGTGAGAAAAATTCCTAGTGAGGACAGGTAAATGCTGCAAAAATGTTAGAGAAAGTATAATCCCAGAATATCTTATTGTTTAGGGGAATTGTTTAATATAGCAGTTGTGGTGATCAATAGAATAAAATCTGCAGGTGAGTAGATCATCATCTGATGATGAACCATTTTGGAGCTATGATGTCTCTATTAGAAATCAAAAACAAATTTAAAAAATCTCACATTCTGTCCTCTTTAGTTATCCTTACTGCTAAATTAATACATCTCAGTCAAATGAAAAGAGCCCATTTCTCAAAATGTCCTGCTCCTGCTGAATTCAGAGAATGCAGAATAAATGCTTTTTAGGGGGTCTTAAAATATAACGAACTGACAGTGTAAAGGATGGTTTTCTCTCCTGTTGAAGTCATGAGGAAATATGGAAACCTGGCCAGTACTGGAGTTTCCTGCAAGTGGAGTCTGTGACTCCAGCGGTGTATGTGTGTGTGAGCCTACCCACAGCTCATTAAAGGATCAGGGCCTGGCTTAGGACACTAAATCCTTATCTTAGCAATGTTATGTGCACTACTTTAAATCAGGAGAACTTTGTTTCTTGGCTGATAAAACAAAGCTTGGATCCAGCTACCTAGGGTTTGATTCTGCATTTCTTGCACATCAAGGAATTTGGCTTTACAGGGAATTTTAAGCTTTGAAAGAAATCCTGGATTAAGCTCCTGAATGATTAAAATCTAAGTGCTGTCAGATTTCTACATATAAAGTAAAAATAAAATAAAAATTAACATTTAAAAAAAATAATACCCACAGTCTCCAGGACCTGAGGCAGGCTTGGTGCATTGTAATGGAAATTTCAGTCCCATGTGCCACAGTAACTGCAGCGCAGCAACTTTTTAAAATAGCCATAATGACACTGTTGCTGATGGTGAAGGGAAAATATCACAAGCCCTTTCTTTCCTTAACATGTCTAGTAAAGCTCAAGAATGTGTAGCCAAGTCATATTTTGTAAATTTTATGTTTGAAGATTACTGATGGCTACTTGAAAAGAGAGAAAAAAGTGCTTTCTTTGGCATATCACACCCCTGTGGCAGACACAAATTTTGGCCAAATAAAAGAAATTACAACCCTTGCCAAATAGAGTTAACATTCCAGTTTCCCACAGATAAAAGTTTCTTTTTTGGTTTAAATATAAAAACAATTTTATTCAAGTAGTAAAATGGCTTTTTCTGGATCTTTAATTTTTAGTTCTGGTAATATGCTAGTGTTTTAAATGTAAGAGGATAAAGTTTCCTTTACTCAGATCATCTGAGGATTTGGTCTCATTCTCTACATATTAAAAACTATTTTTCTCCTCTCAAAAAAACAATATACTTTACTGGACAAATTTTTTTAAAATGAGAAAGTTAAAAGGTCAGACAGTGAGTGCTTTTTTGAATGGTTGAGATAACTTTGATCCTTATTGTTTAATATAAAACTTTTTTTTAATATCAATTTTCATTTGTAACGTGTTTAATAGTTCACATTTAAACTATCTAAAGCAAAGCAAACCTTTTAACTTGATGTCAATTACAATTTTATGTCAAAATAAAGAAAAAGCAACAGGCTTTCAAAAGGACATAAAAGTGGTGGCACAAACAAGATAAATTTTTGATTTAGCCTTTTTATTTTGGTAGCATAAAAATTACCTATAGCAGTGCATTAAATGGATGCAAACTAAAACTGTGAGAAAGCAGCAAAACTGTGTCAGGTTCACAGTAGAAAGCAAAGGCTTTTGGAATAACAATGAAAAACTTGCAGTATTTATGATGTTGAGAAGTCCTTATTGTAGGTTACAGAACAAATGAAGTCTTAAGTTACCTCTTCTGATTTTGATGGTAGCAAAAGCAACCATTTCAGAAATATAGTGGTGTTAGAGCAATCAAAGAGACTGCTTTCTTACCATAATGTTAGCATCATCTCAGCATGTGGCGCCAGAAAGGTTCTCTTTCTGAGGCATACCACTAATCCTGCATTGTCTTTATTATCTTTATTTTCTGATGCTTGCCCATGCTGATCATTCAGAAAGTGCAAAGACGGAACACCAAGGTCTTCAAATACTGATAAATTATATTAATATTAGGATACTCTATAAACTCCTTATCATCCTATGAATTCCATGTTGCAGTCACCCTGTAACATATATTCCTATATAGATGTGTAGTATTATGAAATAAATATTTTACACTCATATCACATAGGAAGAGGCAATGATTTATAGCTCTGAAGTAACAACAAAATGTCATCTCTGGAATACATATTTATGGATATCTTTTTATAAAAGCTAATTTTACAAGTGCCCATCCCCTTTTTGGATCTAAGAAAAATATGTAATATCAATTTGTGTGTCTGTATAATATATATGTGTGTCTTAGAGCCTGTAAAAATGAATTGCAGATATAAAGCAGAATGGTTGATTGGCACAAGCCATTACTAGGATGTAGACTTGGGATTTGTGCTTTAAATTAATTTTAGACAAGTGAGGACATAGATTCTCTCCACAGCACATCTTTGTTACTACAAAAGCTCCTGAACATCGAGTATTTTTCTTGTCTGCAATATCTCGCCCTATAGATCTAGCTATGAAAAATGTCTGTTATGAAATGTAGCATATAACCTGTAAGTAATCGCAACTAAGTTGTTGGTAGTGAGTGGCTTTGCAGAAATTGAAGATGAAAAACGCTGTGAGTCCAATTACGTCATCTTTACATTGAGTGCTTTCTCATATGAGTATTTCTGTTGAAGTCATTTCGCATACCTCCCAAAATGACTCTTTCAAAATAATTACAAAATCATTTTCAACAGTGAATAAATGTGTAAAGGCTCACCAGTGATTTTAAGGTTGAAAAAAGGGGCCCTTTGTGTCAGATAATTTCATTGCTCTATGTTCACAAGTGATTAACTCCCCAAAGAGATCTGATTGCTTTTTGTATTCAGACTAAAAAAGACATGTAAAATGAGCAAAATGTTGTATTTTGAGTGCTGACTATGGGGCAAGTTTAACATATGCTTTTTGGGACATCACAATGATTTGTTACTAGCCATATTTGCTGCACATGTGCAATGTGGTAGCCTGCCAAAATACACACAATAGTTACATGATGGGTCACTGAAAAAAATAGATTTCAAACAGAGTATCTAAATACTTAATTCGTATACAGATATGGGACCGCTTCTAAGACACTGTGGTCTATTAAGGAAATAATAATATACACTTTATTAGAAACATGTGCTGCCTAGGTACCCATTTCCTTCTTCCTTTCTTGTAAATGAGAGCAAGCAAGGACCTTAAGATGCTGGTCTAGAACCTAGTCCAATTGAAAGATATGTAGAAAGACACTGGAAGGAAGAGAAAAGATGTCTTCTCAGGTGGAAAGAAGGTGTAGACTTACCCTACAATGAGATGAGTGAACATGAATATAATGACCACGCTCTTGCCTTTCCCCAGTGTTTCTCATTTGTTGCTGTTTAGGATGCAAACAGTGGGGAATGTTTGAAAGTGTGCTGGTCTGCCCTCCATGTTAGACCCTGTTCAAATCCCACTGCCCTGTGCAGTGATTGTTCTATTGCTTCAGAACATTTCATGGGAACAGGGCAGGATTGCTGTCTAACTGTGGGTATTCTGTCGCTGAGTGCTAAGTCACAGCTGAAAGTTTCTGGCAAACACACTGTAATAATAACATGGAAAACTACTCAGAGAGACATTGTGCCAATGTCGTCTGGTAAATAACTGTTTCACAAGTCAGCTACTCAATTAACATGGCATCAGAGGGTCCAGCAGGTACCGCATTGCTTTAGATATCAAGTCATTCCTTCTTGTATAGACAGCTCAAATGAAGCAACTGACTCCATCCTTCCCTCAGCTGGGCCAAGTGCAACTCTTTTTGAGTGAGATGGTTCTGGCATAGCACTGCTAATCCCCATGCAAATTATAGTTTTTGTGGAACTGTGGGATTTCTTGTGGACAGCCTTTGGAAATACATAGGGAGGTGCTGGGCTGTCACAGAGACCTCATCAGACCTCTGTATCTGGCATTGTGGGAAATACAGCTGAAGGGTCTAACGCATGTGTGCCTGGACAGCTCGGCATGGTGTCAGTGGTGCTAAATGGACAGAGGGATTAATTTGTTCCTTTGGCTATATCCCAGCTACAAGATTGCCTTAACTTTTTCGTGGTTGGGCAGTGACCGTTAGTGGCTGAGCAAAAGTTGAGTTTGGCCTACAAAGTCTTAGTTCTGCCATAGTTAATACTCAATTTTTTAAACCAAGGTATGTGTGTAGCTAGCTGCTGCCACATGTTCCTGCTACATATTTGTTGGCATATGCTGTTTAACAACAAAGCATGATCTAAATGGAGAGATCTCCACTGGTTTCACTTGGATACCACATGGACCGCTGGCTCTATGCCATGGCTAGACCCGTTATTCCTCTCTGTTTTTCTACTGCATGTTTTCCCCATTCAGAATTATGGCCTCAACCCTTCTGGTCCATTTTGTCTCCTCCAGGAGTGCCAGCTCCATACCTCCAGTGATCTCCTCTGGCATTGTGGTTCTCTGAACTCCCACATAGTTCCTACTGAAACCAGGGCTGGGAGCTGAAATACTCTGTGTTCTCTCCATGTACAGCAACTGCTTCTGTCATGTGTATGACATGAAAACACTCAAGTGCAATGGACCCCATTATTATAGCCTGACATCATATCTGTATATGCAGTTGGTATAAAAGATGGATTTCTTTCTGGATTGGAATTTCTAAATTTTACACTCTTTAAGGCTATTTGTAAAGGTGATCTAACAGAGCTGGAGTTTTGTTTGATTGGTTTTTTTAGTTTGTTTGATCTTTTGAGAAAAGAAAGGAAAATATTTTATGTGAATTTATGGAACAGAACATGATATTCCTGACTATTAATTCTTAACTGAATATGTAAAAAATGAAAACAGGTTGAGGTTGCATAACCCCCCTGAATGGCAGGTGTTTATAATTGTTCTACAGGCTATCAGGAAAAAAGCAGAAAAGAATATTTGTATTTAATATCATAAATTTTCAAATACAAAGTCCAGTTTGAAGTTAAAAAAATGTGATTAGATGTGGAAAAGAAAGGCTATTATGTTTGTCATAAAAACTGTGTCTTTGATATATATGTTAATAGCAAGACTGTTGACACTGGAGAGATTGAAATTAATACTTGTCTATTAGTCTAAGGCCAAAAATTGTTGCCTCAAACCATAATAATTGATTCACTAGTGCATTTGTCTAATGGCCCTGCATTATTCTGTAGTGTGCCAGAATGGATGTAGCACTCACAGCCTACCTGTGTTTTGGTGTACATTGTAATCCTGATCGTATTTACAGCAATGTAAAATAGGAACAACCACTAAAGTCAGTTGGTGGCATTTGAATAAAATGGGTGAAGATCAGAATCAGCTCTGTGGGGCTCCATGGGATTTAGAAGAGAGGTTTTCAGCCAGGAGAGAAGCTTTTTCTTCACCTCTGAAATATCTCTTTGAATATTTTTACCATCTTTTCTTTTAGAATTACCATTTCTAGGAGAAAATAAGAAGAGTTAGCAGGGTGAATCTCCAGGAAAGTCCAAGTAATTTGTTAGGAAACGTTTTATTAGGACTACTTAACCTTTAATATCTAGAGATATTAAAGATGGCTATATTTAACACAAATATTTTTATTTGCTGCACTGATGCACTGAGTTCATTGATAACCAGACATTACTAGTGGGCATTGAAATAAAAATTTTGGCTAGTGAGGAGCATAAGTCTATGAATGGACTTTCTGGATAATAATTAATTGACTGCATAGGAGTTTCTACTATATGTGTGGTTCACTTTGAAGGGAAAGAAATGCATTTAGAATAATACGGCTATTTCAGTGTTGACAATGACTTTTACTATTTAGAAGATAAACAGTAAATTTAATTTGCATAATTAAGTTAATCTTTTTAGATTTTAATGTAGTGTGTCACGAGTTCCCAGGCTTGTAAATGAGGTTTTACTAGTGAAACTCTTATTACTAGGACATATACCATTTCCCCCTAGCATCAGCACAGAGTGCAAATCTCATAGGCTCCTTTGTCTCAGGGCCACCAGAATTTTACTGTTTTATCTTCTCTTGAGGGTTGCTTTAAAAATTGT
Source organism: Sclerurus mexicanus (assembly GCA_013396755.1). Classification (NCBI taxonomy): domain Eukaryota; kingdom Metazoa; phylum Chordata; class Aves; order Passeriformes; family Furnariidae; genus Sclerurus; species Sclerurus mexicanus. The sequence goes on along the minus strand of VWZF01000181.1, from coordinate 2,200,577 downwards.
AATAAAAAAATACAACTTCTGTGTAACGGTTGAAAGTCTGTCGCTTTGCAGAAAAATAGATTGTACTTCTAAGGACCTTCTGCCATAAGGAGTCTCTTGTAAAGATGCCTGCCTTTAAAATGCAACTTTTTTGTTGGATGAACAGCCTAATGTTCCATGCATTGTACTAGTAGTAGCATTTTATGCAACATTGAAAGACTCAATTAATTTGCATAATTCCATGAGTATTACCATGACTTTAAGGTAGGTTAGCTTGCTCAGGAGTCTTGCCTGCCCAATATATATGTTTGCCATTTTGACAAATTAATCATTTCTGAAAACAATTAATTATACTTATGACAAACTGAACCTTATACCCACGGGTCTTAAATTTTTATAGCAGAAATCTAATATTAATGTGTATAAGATCAGTGATTTAGTGAGTACCTTAACAGTCAACAATGCCTAAGGCTGAACAAAAATAATATTTTGTTTCCCATCTGGAGACTTCAGTAAAATTAATGAGGAAGGGCTCCTTTTGTAATACATAATAGAAATAAATTTACAATATTTAACCCAGGGATTCTACTGACATCAGCATTTAGATATTTGGTCTGTTTCCCAGTCTCGTGGGCAAGCCATGTAAACATCAATACAGGTAATCCTGAGTGTGTAGGGGACTTACATTTTTGCTTTTACTGGCAAAGGTAGACAACTATATTAACTTTCTTGAATGATGAAGTTCCTAATTTTAGAACAAAATGTTTGTTTCTGCTAATGTATTATTTGGATACATAAAATATTCAGCCTTTCTACAAATAAGAAAATATGACACCTGTCTACAACTTAAGTGCTGGAAACAAAATAAAACCTGGCAGCAGAAAATGAATGATGAGTCATCAACACTCAGAATTATATATATATATATATGTAAAAAGTGGCTGTGATCACATAACTACAAGCTTAAGTTCTTGTGTCTGTACGATGTGGGAGATGACTCATTAGTCTGCATAAGAAACAATCAAATTTGAAGCTTAAAGCTTGGACTATTTAGAAGCATCTAAATACAGTAGTAGTGCTTCAGGGGTTGCAAT
>VWZF01000181.1:2069837-2194837 GCA_013396755.1 Sclerurus mexicanus | reverse complement strand
TTTTAGGGAGCTTAAAAATACTTTTGATTTGATTTTTTCCATCTCTCCCCCATCTGTAAGGCAGGTGTCCAGCATTACAAGCCAACTGAGGGAAAGGAACGTTACTCTCCATAAAATGTTATGAATAGGCTATGATTCTCGAAAACACACTTCTGTGCATAGAGAAATATAAAGATGTAATATCTCAGGTTCTTTCAGGGGTAGAAGCATTGCTACTGTCATTTCTTTGTATTACTACTGCAGCTAAGACCCCTAGCCATGGTCCAGCGCTTCCCTGTGCTGGATTTGACTGCTGTAAACAGACCCTCCAAAGTGTGGACTGTGGTGTGTCCCTTTTGTGGAGTTTCTAAGCCCGTGTCGCCAGTTTCTACCACAGGGAATAATGCTGGATTTAAACAGCTCTGAAAGGGGAGATACATTTCTGTGTTTAGAAGCTGTAGAAAGAGATTTTTTTCTGACAAGCTATAGGGGCTGCACTAAGTAGCTGTGGAGTGAGTGCAGATGAAGTGGGACATGAAATTACAACTTGTTACTGAATTGCACAGGTGTATCTCTAAGCCAGGTACGTGTATACATCTCTTTCTATTTATTGCTAGTTACAAGGTTTTCTGTTTTCTTTCAAACAGTAATGGAGATATTTCTTATATTTGAGCATGAAATATTTTTGAGCTGTATTAGTTATCAAACCACTGGTATCTTACCTACTGACTAAAAGTATTTTATTTTTGTAATTTTCTATGATTCAAATTCTTTTATTGGCCTCAAATCCTTTGCATGTACTGGGGACAGGATTGGGTCTGTAATCTTTATCTGAAAGTGTGTACACCTGGGAAACACTCAGGATGTCAGCTTTCTGTGGCCTAATTAAGTGTACTGTGGTGCAAGACTTGGCAAGGAACAAACACTTGCTGGAAGGTTGTACTGTGAGAATGCTTCATGCTCTGCATGAAGAAGCAAAAATTGGCCTGCATCACTCTGATTTGCTGTTCTGAAGAGTTGATTATTGACATGCTAATAAATGAGAATTCATTGTACTCTGACAGAGACAGCACTTTTAAATTTAAAGGTTGATGAACTTTGTTCCAGTGAAAGAAAAGGTCAGATTGCAAGAGACAGATAATAAACATTTTGTACCACTCCATTTGGTTCTATGTATCCAAATTCCCTCTGTACAATAGAAAGTTCTTTCTGCACATTTAAGCAAAGAATTAATTGTTGAATGTGGGTATTAACAGTGGAGCTGAAGACAAGCACTTCTAGTTACTTCATTCCTACTGTGAAAACAAAGAAAGCCTTTTCTAAAATACAGACTGTCTATTGTGCTGCATTGAGAACATGTGAGCAAATTTAATATGGTTCCTGCCTTTTTCTACAAGATGGGAAGCTAATTCTTACTCCTAAGTTTATTTGGCTTTTTGTCCTCTGTATTCAGGTATATAAACAGCATTTGCAAATACAGTGTTAAAGGCTTCTTGCCCTTTAGGCAGAAGTACTCACTTGGTTGGCACTTCTCTTCCCCCAAAGCAGAGATTTGTCTCACCGTGGTGACTTTTCGTGGTGTACAGCCCTGGTACCTGGGCTCCTCCTGTCCCAACAGAAAAGCACAGTGGGCAGCCCTTCACCACTCAGGATGTGATGTTTTAGAAAGCTCATTCTAATTCACACTGGGCAGAGAAGATTCAGCTTTTTTTTTTTTTGCTGGTGGAGAATCATGCATTACAGCATGTGCTCTGGTCCCTGCCTCGCTCAGGGTCTGTTGCTTTTCTTTCCTTTCATTACTACAGGGGCATCTAAGTCATGGCTTATGCTGTTCCTGCCATGTAAAAAAAACCCTGTGGATTACTCCAGACAAAAAAATCACTTCATGGATGTTTACAATGTATGTGCTGCATATTTTGCTCTGAGGGATGTTGGTCACTCATCTATGGCTCTGTCTGGCTATTGCTGGCCTGAGTTTCATTCCATTGGTGACTCACTGACTATTTTACAGAAGGATCACTCAGTGAATAGAATGCAGAGTGATCCCTTCTCCTATATGCACTTGTTTGGGGATGCAAAACAAACAGAAGAGAACTCAGCCAGTCACTGCTGTCTGGATAAGCAGGGAACAAAGACAGAGGGAAGAAGTAAATACTCTGAAAGGTTTATGGGCAAGGAGGTGGCTTTGCTTGTGCTTTGCAGTGGTGTGAGCTCTTGCCTTGGTTAGATAGAGGTGGTAATGACCCCAGGATCCAGGAGAGTTGTTCATTGTCCATTCCAGTGAATTGTTGTCAGTGGTACTATCCTGAAACAGGGAATGCATGACCATAAATCCCCAGGCATTCAGCTCTGGGGGGCATTTCTCTTCTTACTGTGGCTACCATTCTTCCTTATGTGTTGCCTCTCACTGTTATTGGTAACTACTTATTTAATGAAAAATCTTACATTTGAGTCTCCTGTGTCAGTGACCAGACTCATAGTGACATCTGTGACATGAAACCATGTCAAGGTTTACATACATAAAATATGTGTTTCAATGCTGTTCCAGTACTGTTTAAACAATCAAAAGAACATTGGAAATAAGCAGAGAAGAGTGTATTCTATACATTTCTAAAAAATATCTGGTGATGTTCCTAACCCCTTTTTCATCATTTTCATTAAGCACTAGAAATCAAAGCAGTTTCAACTTCCACTGTAAAATATTACTAGATTTTTTCCTAATTTTGAGAAAAGTAAAGCAGTGCATATGTGAAAATGACTAAAGCAGCAGCCATGTATTTCAAACGTTTTTAATACCATTATTAAGGAGACAAAGAGCTACTCTTGTAGTCACTTGTAGGTCTTGATCTTCTGTTCATTGGAGTCAAGAGGAAAGTTTCCACTGGTGATAACAACGCTACAATGGACAAATATAACTGGTTATAGAAGAAGATCTGAATTTCAGGGAGGGAAGTTTCAACTGACAGTATTTCAGAAATCCCTTTTAATCGACACAACTTTTTTTTTTTTTTTTCTTCCCTGCTATCTTTTCACAGCTTATGCATGATGAGAAACACTTCTGTAAATGAGATTAGGAAACAGAGCAGCTTTGAGTGGATTCAAGTCTCACATAGGAAAAACAATCTCCCCTAATAATACAGACTATTTTAGTCTTGAAACACTGGTGTGTTATTCCTACATTTAAGTGTAGGTTATCATGCCAGATTTATCTCCCCACTTATCTTCAGTTTGTCACACATACAGTGATCCTAAGGGATGCAAAAATGTTTTTATATCAAGTTCACTGCCTGATTGGCATCTAAAGATTTTACTTCCTTCATCCTTACTGCTGTATACTTCAGAGCAATAAAGTGGTGCCTGAATATTTGACTTTCGTCATCCTTACTGCTATATGATTCAGAGCAATACATTGTTGCCTAAACACATACTTAATTGAACATGTACATAATTGAATCAGGTCCACTCCGTGGCTTGGCTTTTGAAGAAGTGCCAGTGTATTCTGTGGGACTGTGTGGAAGGCCAGGTGCTATGTGATGTGAACAATACACAGGGAAACTATTAATGCACATAAGTGTATTAAATAAGTAAATTCACATTTTCAAATAAACCTGTGCACACTTTCTCATTTAATCTAGAAGGTTATTAAAATAATATTTGACAATTTTGTCTTTAGCTTTTTAAAAATCTGAACTACAAATCAGTGTTTGTTAATATGTTAATACCATGTAGCTCTTGCAATGCCATGTGATAGATGGGCAGTGTTTCCCTTCTGAGCCCTCCAGAGCTGCCTCTATTGAACCTGCAAACATTTAGACACTTGCTTTTAATGTAGATCTTTATTAGAATTGCTCATTCACATAAAGCATGTAAATAATATTTGGGTCTTATCTACAAGCTTGGGGCCTTAGTTGTTAGTGTTGCTCTGTTTAACAGAGTAGCATTAAGTATACTTGAGATATAATTTTACCAGAATTTATTGCATTGTTATATTAATTCCTGGGTGAGATTTAGGTTGTGACCTCCCAGCAGGCCTAGGCATGTTACCTGTAATCTTTCACATGCATACAGTCTATCATAGACAGAACTCCCACTTTCAGATCAGTCATATTTTAGGACTCACAATTGATATATCAGTCACAGCATAAAATGTTATCATTCCTGTAGACCAACTGTTTACCAGAGTATAACACAAACTCTCCTCCTGTGTCTCATTTCATCACACTGTTCCACGTAGCGATGTTTCAATGTGAAATGAAGTTTTTTCATGCTGTGCTTCTGAGCAGAAAAAAGACAGAAGTACATGTATGATAAATGGCAAAGGTTCCAAGAAAAACCTTGCAAAACAATACAATTTGGAAGCATTACATTTGCTTAAATAATTTAGTACATAAATGGATCTGTTAAAGTTTTATAACCAAATACTGTTTATGTGGCTTTGGGTAGAAAATCGGTTATATTTCCACTGAATCACTTAATCTTATATCTTATTTAGAAATTAGAAAATATAACTAACCTGAGAGTTGTCTTTGTAAAGTACTTTTGAAATCAGTAGCATTAGAGAAGTATAATTTTAATTAACTTCATACATTCAGGTTTCCCAATAAAAATAAGTATTTTAAATTTCTCTGAGGCTGAGTTCGTTTTCTGCTGGTTTTATGGCAGAAGAAACTGCACAGTTTAAGAGATAAACTATTTGTTCTCATACAGTAATAGTAATATTTAGATCTGGTCTTTTATTGAATATTAAAATGTGAACTGAGTTCCGTGGCCTTTATTCATAATGTAGTTTTTAAAATTATCAACAACATTAATGCTGCTGTTAGGACTGGTGCATTCTGAAAATCATGACTAATACTACTGGATCTCAGAAGATAGATCATTTGCCGGGATACTCAAAATTAGGCACAATTTGAAATTATGGGTATGTCTGGTGCTATTTCCCCCTCAAATGCTGAAATAGTGGACAGTTCAAATTTGCTAAGAAATCAAAGCCAAACCTCCATCAATGCTATTTAATGAATAATTATGGCCAGGGCCAAATGTGAGCTGGGAAACTAAATTCCATTTTCAAAGACTGTGTGAGTGTATTTTGTGTCTCCAGAAATGTCCTGTGTCTAGAGTTTTTAAGCATTAAGTTTAGGTATATAAATCCTTAAAAGAAGCATATACTCAAGCATTTTCAAGGTGAAGAACAAACTGACAGAAAAAGGGCCCCAGTTAATAGTGAGGTTCTGCAGCAATTTTTTTTTTTCTTCCTATCAGGTGTCCTTGTTCTGTGACACATTTTTTAGCCTGTTGAAACTTACAGAATAATAAATTCTGATTCCGCTATTCCTGTTTGGGTATGATAATGTTGCTCGCCTACCTCCTCTAACAAAACTCTCTTTCTAGAAAGAGATCCTGCCTCCTCCCCCTGCCCCATTCACTCAGAATTTGGGATTTGTGAGGTACCTTGCAGGTATCAGCAGCAGCTGACCAACAAGCAAAACCATTTTCATCAGCCATGCAAGCTCTGTAGCTGCCAGTTCTTGTGTGGAGTATCTCCTTTTTCTGTCTCTCAGTGTGCTGTTTTATGTTGGGAAATCTTTCACTAGGAATGTGTTTTAAGGCTCTCATGTAACAACTGAGGAGTTCTAAATTCTTAACTGGGAATTTTTTATAGCTCTCAATTAAGCTTTTAAAATAAAAAGTAAAGGATATTGCACTAAATGCTGGAAGAACTCAATGCTGTCATGAATTTTCTTAATTAAAAATCTTTTAATGTTTTTCTTTTCTTTTAAAGCAGTAATTCATGGTAGCTAAGTAACAGCCGTGAAATACAATCTTTTGGCGACATCAAAGCTGTGAAATAATGTGAAATAATAAAAAAAAATCCTTAGTTAAAAATACCTACTTTTATTGGAGATGGTTTATAGTTTTTCCATGCTAACAGTCAGTTCCAGTTAGTCTTATGGAAAGATCCAACAAATACATACCTGTTTTAAAAAATTATTTAACACTACATACTTACAAAAAGAAAAATATTAAGGGCTGAAATTCCAGTAAGGAAAATAAATGGTTTTTTCACACTGGGGACCTTATTTCTTGGATAATTTTGGTTTAACTGCATGGAAAGGAAACCAGCAGAGAATATTCTGAAGTCTGCAAAAGCTGTGTGTACAACCCCCCATTTTTGTGATATAAAGTCATAGGAAATTGTCTAATGTCTAATTTCTTGTTATGAGGCATTTATACAGAACTGTGGGTACAGCCCTAAAAATCACACTGTTTGGGATGATATTTACATTTAAAAGTTTCTAGTTCAAAGATTGATTTATTAAATAACCATTTTCTCTGACACCAGGTAATAAACACTGATGTATTAGCGATGCAATTTAATATTTATGGTATTTGCTAAAGAAAACTATGATTAGAATTGTTGACATTTTGTTAACTAGGCCTTAATATTAAGTAAATGACTTTGTGGACCCCATGTGAGAGCATTTGGTGTAGTGCATGATCTGTCACATAGAGAAGATAAAATGACAACACGAAACATGTCTATTTTGCTCACTAGAAGGCCTGAGAAACATGAATAGCCACTTGTACTCGGAATTCAATATTTTAAAAATTCTTCCTATGTAGGAGCAAGGCAACCATGCTGAAATAAGAGTGAAATTTAGATAGAATTAAAATATTGCATTAATAATTGTGCTGTTCAGAGTCTAGGCAAGTGATATTAGCATCTTAAAACTTGAAATTGATTTTTAAAAACAATGCACACAACCTGATATAGCACTTACACAACCCAATATATGCACAACGATTTGCATTCCTGTCCTTGTCTTTTTTTCCTCACAGTTTTTACAGAACTATTGGACCCAGAAACACACCCCTGCCCCCCCACCCCGGCCCTTCCCATAATTAGACTTTCAGATATTGCACTCTTTGCCTAATATTTTTTTAATTCCAGATGTTTTTCCATCTGGATGAGATTTGAAACCCAAAGATGTGCCCACCAGTACATATGTGACTACAAACGAATAATATTTACTTGGCATGATACTTTTATTTATTCATCATCATCATCTTCCTATATGCCCATCACAAACTGAAAATAAGACTGGATTAGCACACAAATCTGTCTTCATTTCTTTTGTTCTGTCAAAGAAAATCCAGATCTAGGCAGAAAATATACTGTGGCAGCATCAACTTAAAGCTCAAAGATTTTGTTTTTTGAGTTAGCTATACACTTTGAGCCATCAGAAATTTGTGCATGAAAGATCTAAAAAAATTGTCAAGGTACACTGAATTATGCCAAATCTTGTAGTTGAAACACCAAATGTTAGTTGGCTAAGATTAGAGACAAAGGTGAAGTGACTGAAAACCAGAGGAAGCAGAGGAAAAGCAGAGAAAGAGCAGAAATTGTATCATACTGGAGTGTGTCCTTCTGATTATTAGTTAGATTTACAGCCTGGTCTTCTTGAAGCCTCATCTATTTCTTTTTACTCTGATAACAGCAAACCCCAAGAATGGTATATTAATCTGCTCCTGGCAAAAAGTTTCACTCAGCTGCCACTCTTGCCATGTCTATTTGTGATTTTTGTCACCAAGAGTGAAGGTTATTGTGGGCTGTGTGTTTGAAGGTTATATTTTAAAGACTTCATAGGAAGGTGCAGAATGTGCTCACCTACTGAAGTTGGTCTGTTCTGTAAAGCAGGAATTTCACATATGCTTTCTGTCCCCCTCATTCAACTCAGTTTGAATGAAGCTTTCCCTTCTCTCCATTCTCTCTAGATTAAACTGTTTTGGAGTTGGTCACTCCCATAGGTCAGGTTCTACCTCCTCACATATTAATCAATTGCTATTAGCCATCATATGTAAACAGGTCACTGTGGTTTTAACAGAGTGGAAGTAGACTGAGTGTTTTCAGTGGAGTGTCTTTCCAAGAAACAGCATTTTTGAATGACGTGTAAATCAGTGAGATAATCCCAAGGTAAACTGTGCCTAGGAACTTGTGAAAACCACTATTGGCACAAAATATCCATTGGAGTCTTTAGCACGCAGTAGAGCTGGTCTAAATTTCATGTATACAGGGAAGGAGATACAGTGGGTTCAGTCATGACTATCGGCTAGAGGGGAATTTTTTGCATGGACAGGAAAAGTGATGTGTCTAAATATCCTACACCTAAGGCTGCTTAGGGCAAGTCCTTCTGGTACTTGAGCATTTCAGGGTAACTTTGATTCTCTTTAGGTTCATGGGAGCTTGCTATTGCCTTCAGCAGAATCCAGACTTATCCCTAGGCATTACACACTCCACAGTATTTTAATCAGTTTAAAAGCAATAGATACATGCCTCTGGTTCAGATATGAAGTAATTTACACTGAATTAAACCACAAACTCTAAGTATTGACTGAATATAAGTAGACAAAAGAAGGCTACATGTTTGATTGCAAGATTATATGTGTACATAAGAAAAATTACAGCCCTGACAGACTAACAGAGGATCACCAGAAAGTTGTTCTTATCAACAAAATAAAGCACATTATAAATTATTCCCTTTAACTTGAAATTTCACTAGAAATATGTCACCAGTAACGGCAAAAATGTAATACAGAGATTGCAGTCTCTAACAACTTCATAAAGCATTGTATTAAATTAGAGAACACAATAAAAACATTATGCAATTAGTTCTAAAATTCTTGAAAGAGTCAACACCAGACTTAAAATCCCCATGTCTCTACAAGATCAAAGAAAATGGCAAGGGTCTTACTGAGAGTTGATCTCTCTCTGAGATGGTAGTGGTAGAATGAAACTTTGATGTTTTATATACTTAAAGACATAGATTAAATTTTTTAATGAAGGTAAAAATTAACTATGAAATGGCCAGCCTTAATAAAAATAATGCAGTGTACAGTTCTGTGCTTGATTTGCTTACCAATGCGTGCTTATTTTAAATTGGAACTGAGTATCCAAAGATCTGAAGTGAATGAACACACAATTATGTTCTTTTATTTTAATTTGGTCTTGTTGATCCTCTAGGCTCTTTTAAAATCACAATGACATAGATTAAAAAAAAAAAAATTTAAGGTCTTGACCTTTTATGCATCTATGAAATAAATGTAGAGTTCATAGCTGGGAACACGATCATTTTGGTTGAGATAAATTGAAGCTGACAAGGGGACAGGCTCTGAGGGAGCAAAACCCACTCTTCTGTGAAAACCAAGACCAGTGAAAATATTTCTGTATTAAAAATGACATATTTTTATAAATATCAATATTAATTGACTGTGGTCCTCAAACCATACAAACCAAACCTGAGTAAATGGTCTAAAAATTTCAACACTGATTCATTACCTTTGCAGATTAGCAAAAATATGAGAATTCTTATGCATAAAATTAAGCACCTTGTTTTAGAACCCTAGAGCAGATGTTGGCCAGTAACACTAGTTGTTCACTTTGAATAGTACATGGTCATTAAAAACCATAGCCTGAATCTTCAGAATAGAAAAAAATTAAAAATTACTCAAAGGCAACTGGACCTGCTAAAGCAATACAGAATGCAGGGAAAAAAAGAGAGCAGCTTTTGCTTTTCAAAGAACCAAACTTTCTTCTCTTAAATTCTTTCCTGCAACAAAATGAACAGAGCTTGCAATTACTAGTCAGGAGGGATGATGCTGTGCAGCATTACCAATGCAGCACGTGAGAACTGCTTGCAGCTCATTCGGAGGGATCCTTTTCCCTCAGAGGTTGAGGTCAAATTCATTGAATATGGGGGTCACCTTCCTCCAGGTCTGCAAGTTACTCTGTTCTGGGTCCTCTTGGCCAGTTCCTGCTACATGTAGAGCCAGACATGCACCCCAAAGGTGCCCTCCCTGTGAGTGAATGCACGGATCTGTAAAGTCTTTGGGGCAGGAACCCAAGGAGCTTTTGCTTGCATAGTGGTTTCCATACCCAGCAGTAACAGCCACATCCTCATAAAATGCAGCACTGAAGATGGTCAAGGAAATAGTCGCAGCATGACAGAGAGAGATTACAACTTCATTTTCGGTCCCATCCAAAATTAACATGAAATGATATTGCCAAGCAAAACAGCCTCAGCACTTAATTTGGGGCATTAGTGATGCCATTATAAAATATGAGCTGCTGATTCTCATCCTGCCTCAGAAGCTTTTTATGCTTCCCAGATCAGCTTGCTTGGTGAATTAATCAGATGAAAAAGGCTCAGTTCGCCTGCACGAGAAACTGAAAGGATTGTCTGATGGCTTATGAGGCTATGTGATTTGTTTCATGGTGTGGAGACACTGAAAGAGAATTTTTATTAAAAAAAGAGGTCTTGGAACACAGTCCTGCATGTGGTCAGCTCAGTGGGGTATTATTTGAAGCAGAATGTGAACAACTAGAATTGAAATGGAGGGATCTTTGAAGAGTAATGAAAAAGGGGCTTCAGTTGCCAATAAAACAACTGTTTGGGATACTGAAGGGAGATTCCTCAATCATTTAAAATCATTCTGTGCAAGAAATTTATTGTATTTTTTTTCCTTAGGGAACAGGGAGAATAAAAGGTAGATGAACTCTCCAACAACCTAAAGCACGTTTCGTGACTTCCTAGAGAATTTGTTTGTGGTCATAATTTTCTCACAGCAACTGCTTTTCAGGAGCAATTTCTTCCTTCTTCTTTGCCTGTTTATGCTTTAGCAATTCTGGTTTCAAGTCTGCTGCAAGCATTTGCTATTCTTCCCTGGTATCCAGAGAAGAGATAGGGGTGTCATGGCACAATACCTAAAGTAATGAATGTTGTTCAAAAATATGCCTTAAAGTACACAAATTCCAAAAGATAAACCTTTCTTCCCTTGACTGTCAGAGCTTGGAATTTCACTCTAGGTTTACTATGTCACAACCTCAGAAAAGGCTGAAGGAGGAAAGGCCCTGTAAAGTATTAGAACTGGAGTGTATACAGCTTTTCTCCTCAAAATCTGTGTAGTTTTAAGACCTCAGCATCTTGAGGCACCTTCTATTACCTCACATGGGGATTTCCTGCTTCTTATTATTCCTTTTTAATATGTCTTTTGGGAGAGGGAGTTGAACTCCCTCACCTCATAAATATGAGTGACCTGGATTGGGTGCTCAAACTGAACTGTCATACTGGTTAATAGCAATACTTACTGCATAGAATTGTCTTGTTACTTGTACAAATAAACATATAAAATACTGAAATTCCTACACAATTTATATGTGCACATTAATGATATTTATATATATTACATATAAGTGATATCACAGTTTAAATTCTGAACATTAGTTGGAAATAAATATGGTCATATAAAAATTATTTTTGTATGTAGGAAAGATATAGCTTTCTTGATTTCTCAGAATTTTTCATGTTTGGAATCTTTTTCCCATATACTTGGTTGGTAGAAACCTGAAATTACAATATTTTTAGTTGAGTAATCAAGCAAAAAAGTAGAGTAAGCAAGTTTCTGTAGATGTTCTGGAAATGCTTTATTTTAGTTTCTACTTTCTCCAGTCTATTTCCTTCTAAAGTTTTAAAATGCAAAATTGCTTGAACTTTGTTTCTTTTCTGCTCCTCTTTTACTTAATTTCCAAGTTTGAAACATTGAAAAAGAACTTTTTTGGCATCTATCCTAAAATTATCTGGGACAAAAGATTTATGGTCCTGTTTCACAAACAGTTTTGGTGAGAACAAAATAGAAATTTTTTTGAAGACAAAACCAAGCAGCCCTCTCCAGCAACCTCTCCAGCCCCAGCAAGGGTATTCAAAGGTATCTCCAATTAGTCCATTGGAGATCTTCACAAAAGTGCCTCCAAATCACCACAACAGACCACTGAGAAACTGAGGATTTGGGCCCAACTGTGTCCTTCACTTAGAACATACTCAAAAAACTGGAAGGGCTCCACTGTCAGTCTACACTGATGATCATTTTAAATGCATGAACAGAGGGGAGAAGTGAAACTTGGATGACAGGTACACCAGTCCTGCCTGTCATCTTTCTTCTAAACATATTTGAGGCCTTTAGCTTTATTCCTTTTCTGGATTGCACTATGGCAATATAATACCTCTGTAAGTCAGCCTCCTCTGGAGGTGTGTGGTCAGTAATTAACAATGCATAACAACGCGCAGTAATTTAGGAGACAAAGTTAAGAAGAACACCTCATTCAATTAAAACTTGGCAAGGCAATGCAATTATCCATTCTGGAGTTTTGCCAGGATGCAGTAGCCTGTACCTTATCACCTGAAGAAAAGTGATGTGGGATGTATAATCAATATAAACCTGTATAAACTGATGGGTTTTAATTAATTTTTTTAAAGCCATATTTGGAAGGTAGAAAAGCAACACAGCTCATAGGGCTCTAATGAAAGCAAATCCATTTCTTTTTCCTACCCTGACCAATAATTTCAGAGAATGTCCTTAGATAAAAGTAATACAAACCCAAAAGTTAATCCAAATCCTCTGTCTGCTTGTCTAATTGTACACCTGTTGATTCAGGTGTAACAATTAATACGCCTTGATATGAGACTACTTCCATAAGAAGTACAGTACAGGTTTTCCCAGAGCATCATCGTGCTTCATTTTATACTCACCCTAGCTCAGACTAACTGAAAAAAACTGGGACTAACATGTTCTATTTACTCTGCCCCCCACATTCTTTACTGCAACGCAGAACACGGCAAAGTTTGAACAGCAATGAGAGATGTTCCTCACTTGTTTCCACAGGGAAACTCACTCTTCCACCGGGAAGGCTTTTCTCTACTAGTTCAGTCTGTCTCAAGACTGATATGGTATGTAGGTATGTGCACCAGCCCTCCTGCCTCCCAGCTCACCTGTGTAAGTGACTGTGGTACTGACAAAGACACACATGTGCTCCTCTGTCTGACCAGGCAAAATCCCCTTGTAAGGACCAGGAATTCACATGAATAGAGACTCTAGTCTTTCTGGGATCCCTGATAAAAACTCATGACCCAAGTGATACCCTCAGTCTATATTGACAAATGATTTCTGTCTTCTCTTGGCTTTTCATTACCAAGAAGACTTTTAACTTTTCTACCTGCCACTGTTGCATGTGAGTTACCCTTAAACTTTGTTTAGTGTTGAGGGAGTAATTACTTTTTATCTTTCCTAGATGCAGCTTCCTCAGGGATTGAAATCCACTTATATTCTGCCTGAAACACAGTTGAGTTTCATATGTCTACTTTTTACTTTCCAATGATTATTGGGTAAAATTTCAAAGCAGGGATCAATCTGTGCATAACTCTCATGATCTCCTCATGAAATATATGTTCTGCTCTCTGGCTCAGTATTTTGAAACACATTATCCCAAAAAAGAGAAAACCTTACATTAAATAACTATTAAGTAACATGACAGAAGCCTGGTGAAACCAAAGTGAAGTGAATTATGCATCTACATTTTGTGACTTGTTTCTGCATGTTGAAAACTAGAATTCATGGTGCCTAGCTGTTGTCCAGACTACAAACTCTTTGGAAAAAGAGTGCAAAACTACTTAACTATGAAACATAAATTTTAAGCTAACAAATTGAAGTTCCAGTGTAAGAACAAGAGTAGCATCCTTAGGTTGACCTGTCTGATATCTCAGAAGAGTATGTGATTGTAGAATGGGGTTAGAGGGTGAAGGAAGCAAAGAGAACTGATGCAGAAGAGAAAGCTGAAATATCTTCAAGAGAGATCTTAGTGTAAGTGCAATGATAAGAAAACTAAACTCAAATGACAGTCAGAGAACTGCTGAGTTTATGTAGGTCTAACAGAAAATTTGCTTTCCTCCATCTGAATGGTGGGGTTTAATCCTTTCCCCTGTAGGATCCAGTCTGGGTATTGAGCAGACCTTTGAGGCCAGGCTGTGATCTCTGATATTTCTTAGTGGCAGCAGCAAGGGTCAAAATCTGTGTAAGACATCCTGGAAAAATGTTCTTACAAAAGGGACAGTGCTATTGCAGCTAGTAGGCAAAAGAGGAATGAATGTCACTTCTAGAAGTTATTAACTTTCTTTTGTGTAGGTCTTCCTATGATCAGTGGATACTCTCAGAGTCTAGAAGGACTAACAGCAAGATGCTCATTTTTCTTTTGTGACCTACACCCACAGTAACTCTACACAGAAGACTTTTATATTGCCTTCTTTGATTCAGTATAGAAAAACAAAAGAGTATCTAGGTGTATAGATGACAGAATCATGTGGAAGTCAATGGAATTGTAGTAGCTATAGCAAGTTGTATACTACTATCTTAAACTTCTTGTAGAACATATGTTGTCATAAGAGAGGAGATGGCAGTTATTAATAATGTCAATATTATGCACAGGAATAACAGGAATCCCAAATTCTCTGAAAGTAGAAATTAATAGTTAATTTATATTGTTTTATACCAGCTAAATATACCAGCTCTGTATAACAATTATGGGTGAAGTATCTGCAGTTTTTTAACTGACTCAAAACAAGAATAAAAGATCAGAATTTTCCTCTATGAAACTACAAAGAAAAATTATCTGTGACCTTCTAGAGGATGTTGGGTAACTCGATCAATGAGAGAATAAGAAGAAATGGGTTATGACCTCAGCAAAGGAATTGAGCTCTGGTGAAAGCTTTCACTAATGCTCACTGCTACTCAGGGAGTACGAGAAACCTGATGTCAAAACGGGTGAAAGTTTTGATGCTGTAGAAAGACACAATGAACATTTTATGCCACAGAATAAACTGAAAACTGACTTTAGCAGGTGGAGTTGATGATTCCACACAGTTCTATTTTGCATTTATGTCCAGATCTGTCTTTGAATCAGATCTTGGCTTATCATATCATCCTAAATACATAGGGAAAATGTATCTTATTTATCTCGTATTTCTTGGACACCTTCCAGTCTGTGAAGAGTATTCTTTATCAATAGACAAATAGGGTGCTGGGGAAAAAAAGAGAGATAAATAATGGAGAATTGTGTAAAAAAAAAATGTTACACACATGGTTTCTACCAAAATTTCCTGAAATCTTGAAAAAATCCTTCACGTAATTCATAACAGCTTTGGCTTGTAAACAGGCACTTCCTCTGCAGATGACAGCTGATTTCATTAATCTTGGCAGTATTAAGGGGCAATACTTTAAAATAAATTAATGTTCTGGAACACTTTCTTCTATGACCTTTACATAAACAGACTTTCTTTCAGTAGGATTCCTCTTTCCACTCCTTAGTTTCAGTAAACTATTTTAAAGAAGGGAGAAGGGGAGAAACCCAACCTTAACTTTGCCATGACTTCTCAAAACAAATAAATACCTCCTTCTTTACTGTCTTTCTTTCAAATGAAGAGGTATGAAAGGCAGGTCATTAAAAGCTTTTCCCTTGTTTTCCTCTGAGCTAAGTAAATAAGGAGAGGAACGGTGAAAAGTTTGAATAATTGTCTTAAAGACTTGAAATTTCATTTGTTTCCTTTCCCTTACATATTTACATTCGAACACAGTGCCCAGACTCTGCCCTGCTTTACAGCTGATAATAACACATAAAATTGTTTGTTGAACATCTTGATCACAAAGAGTGGCTACCTGTGCACAAGGTAGCAACCAGTCAGAAAACCAATGGCAAAGCCGTGCCATCACATTTTGTTGTCAAGGGCATTAAAAATCCAGCACTTTATTTATTTTGTTACTATGTGACTTTTGCTAGATAAAGCTACCAATTCAACTAGAGCCTGTGTAGTTAAGAGCCAAATGGTGGAGCTAACTTGCAGGTGGTGCAGGTCATGCTGAGGGTGAACGAACAAATAGGAGATAATCTGAGCTTCAGGAACATTAAATTATTCGATTTCACTCTGCCTATGGAGACCCAGGACAGGTCTAGCTGCAGATGATGTAAGTTCCTTCCCAGAGGAAGTTTTTCTGTGCACTGTTGAAGTTGAGAGCCTCTGGCCATGCTTTAGGCCTGTGAAATGAAATGGAAGAGCTCATGTGTAACGGGGAGGGGGCTGCATAGATTGGTTTCTCTCACTCTTGCAGCTGCAAAGTGGAACCACATTAGCTCTGCTGTCTGAGCCTTCGATTGCTATGAAGACTTGTGTGTCAGGATTTGTTGCACAGTGTGAAAGCCAACCATTAAACCAGCATACTTGTTTGTCAGTGAGCTGATATTAATTAAACTTGTTCAATTTACAGTAATAAAATAAAATAAATTTTTCCAAGGGCCAGAGTTTTAAACACAGTCTAGCATCTGAAAAACATTTTGTTTGTTTTGGACTCACACATCCCCACCACAGAGCTGGAATTTTGCTAACAGCTCCTGATATGTGAGCCAGAAGGGAGTGAAACTCATTCTGCCCTCACTGCTCTGCCTTTTTCTGGTGCTAGCAAATTATTAAGGACATAAAGGTACGTGTTCCAGGAAGTCAAGCAGACTTTAAGCCCTTACCTGGGGCTGATGAACACAAAGATGCTGTATTTCACAGTCTTCTTCCTGATCAGAACCATAGTTTCAGGCAAATTTTGTATTTTCTGTAACATTTAATATCTTGGTAGTTGCCAACTGCAACGGGGTGAAACACTGTATACCAACTGTCAGCCTCATGCGAACATTTAAAAAACAGATGCTAAATCTTTGAAGTCATTGTTAAGTTTAATGGTTTCAGAAAATCATTACTCAAATCCATTCCCTAAGGTCTTTTTGTCAAGTTCCAGAGGACCTAAACTTAAACCAAAATAAAACAACCCTCCAAGAATTTATCTGGCAATTAAGCAGATTTTTTCCTGGAAGCTGTATTGCTCTCAGGGTATTCTGAGCACTCATCAAATGGTCCCCAAGCTGCCTGCTGGTCATACATACTGCATAAAAATGCCAGTTCTCATGTTTTGCATTTTGTGGACACTCCCTCTGGACTGTAGCAAAAGCGTAATGTGGTAATGTGTAGCTAAAAACTGTGTGGTGGCCTGGGTCATGCTAGTACTGACACCAATTGCTGACCTTGCTGAAGCTGCAAACCCAGCAGAACAAAAAAAAAAAAAAAAAAGTAGTCTGAAATGATTGATCAGTGGCTACTAATGGCATTCTCGTCAATATCCAGCTGATTTTCCTGTTGCTCTTTCTTACATATTTATACTATTCACAGTCTGACAAAAATTTACAAAAAAATATCCAAGCGATGGTTTCACAGCAGGTGTTGGATCAAACAGGTCTTGTTCTGTGCCCCCTTGGGAGGCCTACATGGATCACAGGAATCCTGATACTGCCCTTCAGATGACCTGTGGTAAAACTGCGGAAGATATGCTCAGTTTCTTCCAATGAATAAACAAAGTGTACATGAAATATTTGTATAAGCATGAATAGGGGATTTATTTTTCTATATATACTGCTTGCCTATGTAGTTGATTGAAAATGGCATGAAGTAAATCTTGCCTAATAGATACTTATATAAGAATTTTATTTATATGTCCAGCAGTGTAAATGCCAACATTTGTACTTTGATCGTTCTATGAATGTACTGGTTTCAACTGGATAAGGAGGGAAAAAAATTACAAGAAAATACATGGGCTTTACAAGGAAAAATATATAGCAGGCTTATAAAACGCAGTTTGAGAAAGTCTTACTAAGCTTTGAAGACCAAGACCAGAAAGTGCTCTGTAGATTTTGGATCTCATCCACTGCTCTTAGCTTCAAGCTGCAAGTTAGAAACTAAGAGAGGCTTTTCATAACATATTCATGTCATGTTTAGGCAATGCCAAATTATTTCTCATCAGAGCTGAGATTTATTGCAGCTGGATTATGATCTTTTGATTATGTAAACAATGAGATTGAGGTAGCTGTCCTTTCTAGAGTCATTAAGATCTTTGTCATGAATCAAGAATCAGAAATATGGAGATGGACTGAGGAAAAACACAGATGAATATTCAACATGCAGCAGACCACAAAGAGCAAACTGGAGCACAGCTCATAGAAGAGAAGTTAACTGTCTGAGGAGAATGCCTAGACCTTGCAAGAAATAGAGTTGAAAAATCATAAAATGCATCATTAATCTATTTTCATGATTAAAAAAAATGGAAAAAAAATAGAAATGCTACTGTGAAGAGCCATTATTATTAAAATGCTAAGTATGCTCTCATGCATTCGTTTTTGCAGTAAGGATTTTTTGTTTGCTCCAAGTCAAAGTGTAGCCATCCCAGTTTCAAGTAAAAGTGGTGCAAGGTATCATGAGAAGCACTCGTTTTTCTCCCCCAAAGGTGGCACCATTTCTGTCACAGTCTGAGGGACCCACAGGTACTGTAAAACAATTTCACCATATTACCAACTGTACAGAATCCTTTTCCTCTCAGAAGTGCAACAGAATTAATCAGACCCCCTTAATTTATCCTGATTAATCTCAGACACCTCCTCTAGGTGATTAAATCAGGCTTCTTTGCTCTGCAGCTAGACTTGCCTTTTGGAGATCTGTACCTCTGTACATCAGCTATGAAGTGATGAAACATAGGTGTTCTCCTAACTGAGGTGGGATGAGCCTAGGTCAGGCCCACCAGAAATGTATGGTCTGGGCTGATTTACAACTAACAATTGAAGTGTTGCAGGCAAAGACAAAAATGCTCTTTCTCCTACCCCAAATCTCATTTGCTTTGCTATGCTCCTACAGTGCTTGGAAAAGGGCAGATGGATGTCTGTTAGACCCAAATTGCCTTTTTCAGATACGAATGCACAGTTCTATTTTTTTATATTTTTCAAATGATGATTTAACTAAGCTTAAAATCACTCCCCCCCAAAAAACCCTCCAAAAACTGGAGTGTCACCTTTTCCAAGCAAAGGCATGGTAAAGCTGAGCCAGCAGGCTGCCACTGGAGTTAGCTGCACAGTTCCCTGTGTTACATGAGTAGTTCATACACCACATATGATGCTGATCGGTGTGCAAGCTGTAGCTGTATTATTTCCACATGGAAAACTGTAATAATTTTTTTTTCTGTTGTATCCAGAAAATTTCTCTCTCTTTTGAAGCATAATATATTTTCTTCTCCCCTCACCCCTTAGATTTTGTTTCTCAAGCACATTTATAATAAATGGGAAATAAGAACGGGAAAGCCAGTCTTTCTCATCATCCAGTTTTACTCAAGTCTAAAACAGATACTTACAGCTAAAACAATTAGAAATAAATAACTAATTTTTATTTAATGAATTACATTTCTTTGCCCGACAGCTGATTGTGATTGTGATTGGTGTCTTAATTATTCAGATTTATTAAATTTACTGAGATTCATCACTGGAATTTCTTGGCTGTTTGCCACAGAACACGTCTGACTTAATGTCTACATTTTCACTTTTGAGACCCTATTGTTGCTGTTGCAAGACAAATTGAGATCTTTTAAGGATGCTCAAACTTAGATCAACTCCTGTTACTAAGTAGAGATAAGAAATGTAGGTCAAATGCTTAGATTTTTTTTTTTTAGTGCAATAAGGCAGTTCCCAAGATGAACACCTTCACTCTGTCAAAGTTTTCTTGACATTTAACAACAGCTTAAGAAACTATTCCCTTTCTCGTCATGGAGGAAAGTAATATTTATTTTGAACCTACCATTTTCTGATTATGTTATATGTAGAGAATGGCCATATCTGTAGTTCTTGTTTTCTAGTATAAGCACTCTCAAATGAGCTGTTCTGCCCCTGATGATTGCTTTTTAAGTGCCACTGCTCTCCCTGGGCCAGTTGTATTGATGAAGAGCTAGAGTTTGATGGTGACATACAACAGGACAAAGCATTTTTCTGCAGAATCTGGCTGATAAATCTGGCTGATGCCAAGCCTGAAAGTAAAAGTAGCAGGATCAGACTTCAAAAAGAGCAGTTCTTCAGAAACTCTCCTCTAAATTCTCTGACACTTTACATATGGGGAAAAGTTAATAAATGGTAATAAAAGAAATTAAATGGCTTGCTTTAATTTCCTCATGTAACTGAAGAATGTTTCCTTTAGGCAGTAATTATTGTATTGAATTCACAAAGTTATTTTCACAGCACTGGACACAAATGTCAACAATTGAATAATAAAACTGAACACTGTGAACACCTTGCTAACCATCTGTAAACCAATTTTCAAAGAGAAAATCACATCAGTAGAATATTTGACCCAAACAGGATCTTGCAGATGTTTTCCTATAGCCTTTGGGATCTACCTCATTTCAAGGTCTATATAGTAGAAACAAATTGTGCATTTACACAGAGAAAGTCTAACTGAATTCCCTTAAGAACCTTCAAAGGCTTTTATGTTTGACCAGGCGCTGTGTTCTGCTACTTTGGCAAAGAGGTATTAACAATGACTTGTTAATAGTAATGGAGCCATACCTTCTCCATATGGGTTCCAACACTTAGAGCTGTATCATCTGTCCATATTTAAAAGCTCCACCTTAAAAAGATGATAAATGAGACCAACTTGACCTGGCCTTAGACCAATTCATGGATTAAACAATTTCTTTCAGCTTGATTGGGGTTTTATTGAGGAAACCTGCTAAGTAAAAGCTATTCAGTCACAGTGCTTAAGTATCAAAAGAGTGCATGGAATTTGAAAAACACTGCCAATGTGCCAGCCAGACCCTGAGCTACCAAGAGGACAGAGACCACCTGCAAAAGATTCAAATGACAGTGAACCCTTTTGGGATTCTGATTTCTGCAGTATGTGCATCTCTCAGACATTCAAACTCTTTGAACTGTGTTCCTTTTCTAGAGCAAAGATATCAGAGTCTTTGTGTGTGTATATTTATGTATACACCTGCAGACAGGGGATTTTATCATTAATTTGTGACCCTACTACACATTAATGCTGAACATAAGCAGCCTTTAAGGAAGAGTAGATAAGTGAAAGACATTAAATGTAGTTTTTAAGGTGAAAAATCCAACAGGCAATGGAAATGGAGTTTTGATCTTTATTAATCACTGGTCTGTAATTTTCTCTTTTAAGAGAGGTTAGTTGGGAGATTTCCATTGTAGGCTTATGGTAACCTGCTTTTAGAAGGTTTTATGCCACTTCAGGTCTGTGCTGCAGAGTCTCTGCTCGCTTCTGACAATGGGTTCAAAGGAAAGTTTAAAACCCCTAAACACCAGTGATGAATATTAAAGTGCCAATGTGACTGCAGAGAGGTTTTCATTCAGTTTTTGGCTCTGCCTTGGCATGTGAGGGTTTCTCACACGTACAACATGTCTTTTTCTTTCTAATTGCCATGAGGTTTTTGCCTTGACCGTACCTTCTGCTGTCTAACGAGTTTATTCTTTCACACATTATTATTACACATGTTCACTGCAAAAAGTCTGTATTGCTATTTTAATAAAAATAACAACAAAAGAAAGCGCAAAGTCAGGGCTTGGGGAGCACACCGCATGTCACTCTGTACAGCTGGTCTAATCTGATGCTCAGTATTGCCATAGCAACAACACCCGAGGAGAGTGAGGGTCGGCTGGAGTCTCCTCCTCCTCCTGTTGATCACAACCAATGGGTTCCTAATATAGAACCAGCACTTACAGAATGTGATTTCCACCACTTTTTTAGAAAAAATAAGACCCCAGACCTTACCCCTTTTTAATGTTATGAAGTTCTGTAAATGGAATCAGCACAAAATTGTTCATCAGAACAGAACTTCATTTTTTAGAAAAGTTTGTTCATTGTTCTTATGATTTAATAGCGAAATTGTAATTTTACTGATTTATTTGAATGACTTCCCTAGCAAAACCTTTATTCCGTTGAACATAAAAGCAAACCCAGACAAAAAAATACTGGAACAAGGCAAGAAAGGTTTTGCCATGAAGGGACTATGATCATTATCAATCTTGCAAAATGGAAATTACTTCAGCATTTAAAAAATATTTTTCTAATAAACTGTAATAAGAGTCTAAACTTCCTTTTATAGTTTCCCTCAGAATTTGCTTTTTCATTATAAGTCTGTTCACTAAGACAATTATAATTTATTACAGCCTAGATTTCTGTCCTGTCCTTAAAGTTCTGGAATATTTTGCCACCTGCCTTTACTACTTGTTGTTCTCATTGGTATACCACTATTATTAAATGATATTTCTTAATCCACAAAAAATTTGAGGTGAATATTATCAAGAAAAAACCCCCAACAAACTTGCTGCTGAATGGAAACCATTTCCAATGATTTGAATACAAGAAAGTGACTGGGAGCAATTTGCATTGATTTATAAAACAGAAATCATGTTTCACCAACCTAACAGCCTTCTACGGTGAGGCAACTGCTTTGATGGATCAGGGGAGAGAAGTCAATCCTGTGTATCTTGAATTCAGCAAGGCTTTTGCCACTGCTTCCCATGACATTCTGATAGACAAACTGGTGGTGTGTGGACTAGGAAGCTGGGCAGTGAGATGGATGAAAACCTCAGTAACTCAGCAGCAGCATGATACCCAGGTGAAAGCCAACAGTGTACCCCACTGGTCCATACTGAGGTGGATAGTGTTTAACATTAGTGATCTGGATGATGGGACAGTGCACCTTCAGCAAGTTTAAGGACAATACAAAACTTGGAGTCGTTGATAAATGACGTGGCTGTGCTGTTATTCACCAGGGCAACAGGCTAGAGAAATGGGCTGACAGAAATCCCATGGAGTTCAACACAGAGAAATCCAAAGTTCTACTCCTGGGCAGGAATAACTGCAGGCACTGGCACAGGCTCAGCTACAACTGGCTGGAAAGCAGCTTTGAAGAGGAGACTCCTGAGGTCCTGGTGGGCACCACATGGGGCATTAGTCAACAATCCATTAGGAAAGATGTTGCCAGGGAAGGGAGGGAGGTGTTTCTCCCCCTCTAATTAATAGCGGTGAGGCCACATCCGGGGACCTGTCTCCAGTTGTGGGGTCCCTTATTCAGGGGGTAGTATCATGAAGTGAAAAGCTACGCAATCTTTCAAAGGATGTTATTGTGTCAAGATGTCTTGAATTGTTCAATTTTGGGCAACGCAAACAAGGTCAGTTGAAAAGGAAGATGACTAATGGATACTCATTTGTGCCTCCCATTGAAAATATCTTCCCACAACAGTTTTCATTCCAAAATCCAAAGATTTAATGCCACTTAAATGTCCCCACTTAAAGTAATCACCACAAAAATTCCACCAAATGTCCTCAAATCATGGAGCATCATTTAGCCCTGCTGTGCTATGAATATTACCTGGCAATGAAAAGATAGAACTCATGACCTAAAGATTGACCCATCTGCTATTTATTTAGCCTTGGAAAAGTAATTCTATATCAGAAAAACAAAACAAAACAAAACCAAACAAAAAAGAAAAATACCAATTTGAAACCATACCACTAATAGTGTGATTTCATTTAAAAAGAATATTTAGTTTGCTTATGATCAGAGACTGAGCTTCATGTTTGTAAAATAATATTAAAGTATAACCGAGGGCATAAGTAGATTTAGCTTCTCTACTGTTTAGTGAATCCCATCTGTACCTTTGTAAGCTGAAAATGTAAAAGGCTGACCATGAACAACAGAAAAAAAAGATCTGTAAGATATTAAATTTATGGTGATCACCTTCTGTCTGCATAATGGAAATTTTCTGAAGATGCTTGGCAAGAGAAGGAATTCATAGCAGTTAGATTACGAATATATCAGCTGCAGTCTCTGGTTGACAAGCCATGTTCCAGTTCTTATGTAACAGTGTCCAGAAACAAAACATTCCATGCTAATCTGTTAAGGAAGGTCAATAAAGGCAAAGCCAGTTCCCAGATTCCTGGACAGGAAAAAGTGAAGAAAGGTCTCTTTGCCTCTCTGCAGCTAAGCCTTCAGAAGTTCTTTTGTGTTTGGTGTCGCAGTCTAGATCACTTTTGCTTTAACAAACTTGGTCTGCTGCTTCTCTCTATGAGGAAAAGCATAGAAGCTCCTAAAAAGTGAAGTATTATTTTGAAAGTTGTGGGAATATGTGTGTATGAGTAAGGGTTTTCAAGGACTTATCTTTCTTCCCTCTCTTGTTAATGGGACTCATAGTCCTTGATATGAAGAAATCCCTAGGACACCCTGCTTTTCATGATGTCTGGCAAACCTCCAAAACATTTCAGCTTCTTTACAACAAGAAATAAGCTTTCTGATGAAACCCATCTTTTTGGATGTAGAGAGCAGTTTCTGTGGCAGAAATCTGCTCTTCCCTCCAAGACAGGAAATATGGGAATATACTGTTCCCTCCAAGATAGATTAGTTCCATAGTTATGACTTCCAGTTTTATTATTAATAAGGCATGATGTTGATCATCTTCTTGTCTCTTATTTAAACAAGATGGTCATACGGTTCTTTACGGTCATACAGTGTTGTGCTCTTTTTATTACCTAGAATCTGTTTCCTGAATTCTTATTTCTTTAAGTACCCAAGCACTGCATTTGATTGCAAGCTGTCATCTAATACCACCCTTGGGAGTATTCTTGCAAGGGTTCTATCCCATTCTATCACCTGAAAGAAGTAACAGAAAGAGCCAGGACTGAAAAAAACGTCCTTCCAAATGACCATATATTTGGGAACACAAACATCTTTAAATGACGTTTGGAAATTGAATTAATTAGATTCTTCTCTAGAATGATAAGGGATCCATTTTGCCTGTAAGGCACAACCCAGTGAAACATGAAGTTCAAAATACAATGCCACAGCAGGAGTAAATGACAGTGCATCTTGATTTGGAGGAGTGCAGATGAAAGCTATAATTTCTACCATTTGAGCAATGATATGGGGTCTGTAGAGTTTTGGACTCCAGTGATCTAGATGATAGTCTGGAGTCTGTTCCAACACAGTCTGGAGATGCAGAGAAGGTCTCAAACTGCAAACTCCCAGTGCTGGATATTTTTGCAGAACTGTTACTTCCCTGGGTTTGTGACTTTTGTGAGATGACGGTGAAGATAGAGACACATTCTTCCTTGTCATCTATACTGATCTATATTAAATCAACATCAATGTGCTCCTATTTTACCTCAATGGCTATAATGTTTTAAATAGTCATAAACTTTATTAAGCAACTTCAGGTAGTGTAAGGTTTTATATTCAGATTTGATCTGTCAGAACTATTCTAATTATTTCTTTTTTGATGTAATCAAAGGGGTATTCCTTTACTTGTAAATTCTGACATTCTACATCTAGCATCTCTGAGCCTTGGGTGACGTGTTATTTGGATAAATCACATGGATTGGTTGCTCTCGCACTTGACACAGTGCACAGATTAGAGTCTACTCTTGAGTTGCCACTTACAGAGGATTACCATTCAGTTTGGGCTCACAGTATCCTAAGCTGCTTTCTGAAGGTCAAATCCTTTTTTAACTCAGAAAGATTTAATAGCAACTGTATCCAAAGGGGAATTTCTTGCAAAAACCAGGCCTGAATTTACTTCTATTTGTTTCTAACTCTCTGAAATTCAAATAATTTCTCAACTTCTATTAGGAAGCATACGGTTCCAGTGTAGGGTAATTGTTTTCCATCTGGACACTGTCTGGTGGTGGTATTTGCTGTAGCCATAAGTAAATAAATGAGAGTCAAATAAATGAAGACATCTGTAAATAATTTATTTGCTGATTGATGGCTGGTAAATAAACTCTAGCTTCTTTCTTTGGTTAGATTCACAATCAAAATTGTGGAATGAGATATACAACAGCTCACTAGAAGTCTGAAGTTCAAAGGTAGGATATGAGAAAGCCTCTAGGGATACCTAGAAACACCAAAGAAGTGGCAGACAAATTCCAGTTAATGCTGCCTCTGACCTCAGCAAGCCCCTCACTGAAACACTTTAAAGCATGCTAAAGCCTTTCTTGAAATCCTGCTCTGGTTGTCTACCTGCCCTCTGTTTTGATCAGCTCTCTGTAGCCAGTCTTTCAAGGGGAAGTGTGATAATGGCGACCCAGAAGTTCATTTTTAAAACTGATGATTCTGCCAAGGACAGACAGGAGTAAATAAAGAAGATAAGAAAGAGGACACAAAAAATTACTGTAGTTCTGGCTTTACAGAGACCTGTCAGGCTCAAGTCAGTGCTTTCACTTTTTTTCAAGGCGATATTTTTCCTTACTCTACTTTGTCCGTGAGCTCTCAGTAATGCAAAAATTATCACATAAACATTCCTATTAGTTTTATTAATATGAGCTTTCATACTAAGTGGAATGCTTCTGCTCATGAATAAGTTAATTTATTGCTAAGGTTCATTAGAAGGTGGGGGTACTATCAGAAATGTGTGAATGGGTAGCCTTGTATCCAAAATACTTCAAACCCATCTTTGGAACACTTGCACTGAAGTAGCAAAAATGCCTGTGAAATATGACTTTTTAGCTTGAGCATTTGCACACTTACTGAACTGAATTTCAAACAGGACTCATTCAGATGTGAGACTCTTGCAATTAAAAACTGTGCTTGGCTAGCTAGTTAGTTCGTTATTACACACTTTACGGTGCGAGCTGCAAATTAGCTACTCAAAGTCCACAGTTCAAAGGATTTGTAGGCCTAGAATTATTCACTGAACAAGATTGTGAATAATTTCAAATAATGAATAAATTCAATATACTTTTTGTTCTGTCCATGCATAGCCTCTGAAGAGGGAGAGAATAAAAAGGGGAAATCAATCAGATAAATTATTCATCGAGAATTATTTGTTCAGCTCTAATGCTTATGTACTTAGACAATATTTTCCTTGGAACAGTCTCTGAAGAGCTCTTCATCCTGCATATATCTCAGCCACAATTCATCTGTAAAAGGTTTTGAGGTTCTTGTTAAATGCAGATGCCTAGACCTAGTTGTAGGCAGTAAGATTTAACTGATTTTGTCTCCAAGTTCTTGACTAAGTCAAGCTACTTCAAGAATTATTTAACATAAATTGTTTTTGGGAAAGTATCTCTTTGTCAATTGTCAATTCACTGGGAAATAGTTTCAAGTGATCATTCCAGTTCTGCTTGCTGCTGTTCATGTCTGACTTGGCTATTTCCAGTCCAGTGTGGCAACCTAGATGTTTTCTTTCAGGAATTAAGCCTTTTCATCATGTAGTTAAGGAAGATCATCAATATAAAATCTGCTCCTATTGTGAAGAGCTACCTTTCTGTACTAATTGTTACTATTTTAAAGGAAACTAAGATACTAAGATTAGGGAATTCAGTGACATGTGCAGCTCAGATTAACATGCAAAGCAACAAATACAGTTCTCCCTAAAAATATGCATTGATAAAATAGCTTATCATAATACTAACAAGTATTTGCTATTTAGTCAATACTGTATCTCTTAAAAATCAGAAGGCAAATGTGAAAGGGGACTTTTTTTTTTGTGCTTAGGTTAACCATACTTCTTTTGATGTATCTTTGTTGCTCCACTGCATCAGTGAGCCCAAGGAGCCTCAGTTCCATCTTGTCTAAAATGCAGTGAGAGAACAGAGGAAAAAACCAATGGATCTCATTTGCTGAAAAGGGAAGAACATTAGATACTGTAGGACAAATATTTGCTCTCATATTAATGACTTTTTAACTAATATAAAGAAATTTTTGGTTTTTTTCCTCCTCTCAATAAGCATTCTGTTACATTCACTTTATTTCCATAAGGCAAAGAGATACCAGTCAAAAGGGACAATTTTGTTATTAAAAAAAGAAAAAAAAAAAAAGAAAAATGAAGCAAAACTTCATTTCCTTGCAAAAACGTAGTTCTCATATGTATTTTGCCATCATTCTTGTTACATCCTTGCTGATTGGGAGTAGGGGGCTGGAGCTGAGAAGTTATGCTGGTTTTGGCTCTGCCACTGATTTACCATCATCCATTGACCAAGCTAAGTTCTTTTTACTCTATCGTGGGATGTTACACTAACATCTTTCACTGATGTTGATGTAAGAATTTAGGAGAAGGATTATCTTTTATTTTTTAATGCACAGAGTTTAACACAGTAGGGGCATAATCTTGATTAGGGCCTCAATGTGGTACTATAATAGAGTTAATAAATAATACTTGACAGCAGTCTAAAGATGGAGGTATGGAAGGAAATGAGGCATAACTTTTGAATAACGCTTAATTCAAGTAAAGATGAAAAGGAAACCACAAGGTAAAGCCAAACTTCGTTTCACAGGACAATTCCATATCTGTATGACAACAACAAATGCAGTAAAGCATGTCTCCATGGTTCTGCAGACCAAAATGTCTGATGTAAAGTTATTTTTTCGTAATGTTAGTAGTCTAATTAAAGTGTAAGGTTTTCTTTTTTCCATTTGACAGTCCTTTATTTGATAATGGTATATATTGCTTAGATTACTTATTGGTTCCTTGTGAATCTTCATTTAACGAACGACATTCGGGTAGTCCAGAGAGATTGTATGGATAATATATTATAAATTCAACTCTTTCCTTATTTACCTGAGACTATTTAGGAAAAAAAAAAAAGGTTTAGTATTTCCTTCTCCTACTGTTTCTTTCTTCCTATTTGTGCAATTCAATGTATCATGTTGGTTTCTTTGATTACATTAAAAGATTTACAGAAGTTAAAATTGAAAAATAGAGAAAAAATACTTTTTAAGTGTATGATTTCTTGCAAACTGGAAAGTGGGTATTTCCTATTAAATATGCAGTAAAATGTTGGATTTTTGCACAAAACTGTACATCTGATAGTACTCAGCTCTTGCTAACATTAGTGTGAGGTTACTGTGGGAACTTGTTTCTATCAGTTGGCAAAACTGCAGTCATGCCCATTTGACAAAGCACTCTCTCCTTTCTTATTCTTGAAAGAAGGTTTTCCTTTTTTTTTTTTTTTTTTTGCATTACTAGCATTTTACAAATGATGAATTGGCAGTGTAGTCAGCTCCATGTGTAGACCAATACACGGAAATCATCTGGTTTAGTCTGCACACATTGTGCATGGCTGTTGCACTGTCTGCCTCACCAAGACAATTTCCCTGTGTGACAATTAGAAAAAAAAAAAGGCAAAAGATAACACAAGACACTTTAAACTAGAACAGGCCAATTAAAAAATATATTAAGAAGCAATTAAGGCTCTGTAGTTGCCACATACAGTATTCAGCAGAGTGTTGGTGTGCAGGAATGGGTCTTTCTTCTCTTTCCCTAGCTATCACTTACCATAAGTGCCTGAGGAACACCATGAGTGGCAGAGGCAGCTTCAAAAATACTTAAACAAATTTGAGTAATTTTGCCAAGCGTAGCAAATGCCTGAATTTATCAATGAACTCCATGTAACTGTGTTATCTGTCAGCAGATTGACTGAGTAGATTGATTTTAGCTTAGTACTGGTTTGCAGGGTGAAAGAACAGGCCTTTTGTAGGGGAGCTAATACTGGCAGCTGAGGTGAGCTGTGAGCTGGTGGATGAGTCAGTTCCCTGGCCATCCAGGGCCGCCCAGGTATATCCCATAACAATGTAAAAAGACAGCAAGGAACTAAAAACTAAAACATTTCTATGTGATTCACCTGGGAGAAGCAAGAGCATAACATTTGCACTATTGCCAGCCTTGTAGCTAGCCTTGACCCAGATGTCTCACCCAACAGACTGTCACTGCTGCTCTTGTCAAGGGGTGCCTGTGGTTGCAGAAAAGATTCCAGGATTTTCCTGGGAGAGAGTGACTGCAAATGACCCAGTTCCACAGCATACACTTGGCCACTGTCAAACATAACTTCTATTGACCAGGGCCCACAAATGCAAATTGTGTTTTTAGTTGTTGGCACCTGGAGTGGAATCAATGCTTTGCCCAAATCAGACACCTTGGTTGATGATACAAAATCAAAATCTCTAGGGTCATTCCAGTTCTAGTGATTCATTTGAAATATTGCTATGGAAGTTTAAAAATTAGTTTACCAGTGGTCTACATAATTCTTTTATTTTTTACATTGTATTCCAGCTGCTATGATACCACTGAAACTTCAAAACAATGTTCTTTGTGTGTGGCCCTGACATGTAGGTCCTGCAATAGTGCTTACATACTAGAATTAGTTCTTAATTGTGTAAATATTATGAAGGTGTTTGGGAACTGAATGAAAAAGAAGACTATATGTATTTTAATATATGGCAGCTTGGTCAGTGTAGGCAAAGCATGGTTGTCATCAACAGAATGAAAAGATACAATATTATGCAGTGCAAATCATTCAGGAACAGAATTCCAAAAAAAACCCCCAAAACACCCTCTTATTTTAAATCCAAATGCAAAAAAGGTCAGGAGTTGGTTGTCAGAGACGCAAGAAGAAGACAGCAAAAATATATTTTTAAATCTACCTTGGGAAATTAATACTGAGGTAATTTTCAGGCTAGAGCTGGGAACATAGCACTTTGTCATTTTAGAATAAACACCAAAAACAGATGCCACAATTTCATAAAATAAACATGCAGTGAAAGGGTAACACAGACATTAGCAGCAAACTGAGACAGTAGCCAATACAGTATGATGAGAAGGAATACTCAGTATGGTGTGATGTGTGATAGAAGCCATTAGCCATATGGTACAGTGTGAAGAGGGCCTCTGTGACTAAGTAACAGTTGTATGTTATGTGGTTTATAAAATAATTATGCAATGGCAAGCAACTCTTTTATAATTATTGGCTGTTTCAAAATATTTCTGCTAATCTGGAGGCATTTACTGAGTTGATGGATGCAGACAGTCTGCTTCCTGTGTCTCCACGTTTGTAGATTATGCGGTGCATCATCCTACTAAGGGCAGTGACCATTTTAAATTGGCCAATAGAGACTGTATTTGTTTTCTTTTTTGGAAAAGCCAGGGAATATCCACATAAATACATCATGTCGTTCTTGGACACCTGCCAAAGAAGGACCTGGTAGCTACCTGCCCGTTATTCATTGGCACTTATTTGCTACCCTTCCTTTATTCAATGACATCTCTGAAAATTGAAAGTGTATTGCCAGAAAACCCTCCTGCTCTGTTGCTGTGGATGGCATAAGCTGATGACAATATCAGCAGATTTTGATTTTTTTTTTCTGTGTTTTTCATGCTTGTATTAGAGGCTACAAAACTATCAGCAACTGAAGAACATCAAACAAATTTCCTTGGTTTAACCAACAAGAAGATGGCACTAATTTCCTTTTCCTTTTCTACAGCTCCTCAAGCAAGCATATGGAAGATAAGTGCCTGTTAGACACTTAAATTGAAGCACATTTGCCTTGAAATAGACAAAAAAAAAGAAATAAAGAAGTTAGGTTTGGGGAAAACTTTTCAGCTGAAAAATTTGCTAGCAAGTGAGACTCGGGATCCCGAGTAGCTAGGGGCACCCAGATCCTGGATGATCAGCTCTAACAGGAGACGGTAAGAGGGTACATAAATCCTCCATGTCCTGTGACCCTGCAGTACATGGATCAGCTGGCTGGGAATGAGGTAGTGATCCAGGTCTGGACACCACCAGCTGGGACATCAAACCAGAAGTCAAGCAAGATACACAGCTTGAAAAGGCCCACTAAACAACTCTCCCCTTTCTACCCCTTTGGCACATGTTGCAGACCACAAAACACTACCCATGTTCCCCCAGTAAACTTTAGATCCAGCGTAAAAGACCAAAAGACCCAATTGTAAAATATGACAGGAAGAGCACAGGAGAGATCAAGGGCATTGCCAGTATAATGGTCTTTGAACATTTTCTGTCTGTCACACCCACATGGGTCAGCTCTAGCTTGGTCCTAGAGACTTTACAGATCAAACATGAATTTTATTATATGCATCTGGTGTATTGCTGTTAGTGCTCTAGAATAGCACTTGGATAATCTCACTGTAGTAGGTAAGTCTGCCATCTAGGTTTTCAGTTTTGGAGTGGTTAGTCATTTGATGTTTTCCCAGTGCAAATAACTGATATGAGCTGTAACTATTGAATTAGTCTTATAACACAGATGCATCATTAAAAATGCTGAAAGCTAAATCTGCTCTGAAGCTTTTGAAAAGACTTCAATGCACTAAAATGAAATCCTGGTCTATATGCAAGAGGTGCAGGTGAAATGAAATTTTTATGTTGCAGCTAAAAACATTTTGCAAAGCTGCAATCCAATGGCATGGTTTATATCACATTTTAAGTACTGAAAAGGGATGTGTTGCTAAGTATAATGCAAGGATATACATTAGGAAATTACAATACACAAAATATTACTTACACACACATACATGTATGTGTTTATATATACTTTTCTCCTGAAATAAAAAAGCCATTGTTCATCAATGATAGCAGCTGGCAAGACTGCTGAACCAGTTATTTTATTTTCTCTGGTATTACTAGGGAAGATACCACTTTCATTTTTGCCAGCATTTGTAGTGTAAATGAGGAGCAACCTATCGTAAAATGTTGCTACTGAGATCAAAGGAAGCAGCCCTTACTACCAAGCTAAAATCATTCTGGGGAAATGTTTTTGATTATGGTTAATGATGTAATCAAGCCACTAAACTGCCTAGAAGTTGGAGTTGCAGCAGGCATACAGCCTGTCCATTACAAAGCACCTAATCGACAGTAATACAGAGGGAAAAAAGGTGTGAGGTAGCAAACAAGGCACCCGTTAAATGTTTACTCTAATGGAACACAAAACTGGACAGATTTGATTAGAATACTTATGCCTGTCTTCTTAGGAGGAGAACACTGAACAGTTGAAGGTTTAAAACAGAAAAAAAAACCCAAAACCCCAAAGGTGGAGAGAAAAGGACCAAAAAAGGCCATTTTTTAACATCTTTGATTTCATTCTTTAAAGACCCATTACTTTCCTGTCCCCTGTGGGAGAAAAACATTCTTCTTCTTAATAGCAGAATCATTCTAAGACTTCTCTGATTCATTTTATATTTAGCAGATTACAGTTTTGGAGTCATCAGTAGGAGAGAACCCAGCAAACTGACAGACCTGAAATCATGTCCTTTGATTGTAATTGACAGGGAAAGCGTTTAAGGTAAAGAAAAAAAAATATTTTATTCATCTTTGATTACACTGTGATGTGATTTGGTGACATAATACAGCTGTGAACTGGGGCAAGAAAGGCAATAATTCCTACTTGAGGTTTTGACATGATGTAGCCCTTTAGTCTTCTTCAAACCAATGCCTCCAGCTACAATAGTCCCCTTGATGGAGTCTAGACAAATAGATATACAGACTGTTACAATTTAAAAGGCAAACAGCTTAAAATAACATTTCTCTAGGTCATCTATTTTTGCATTAAATGGCTAAGACGACACACATTTTTTTAACCCAAATTAAATCTAGATAATCTATTAAAATCACATATTGGATAAAAATTATTATCTTTAGAAGTGTCTTAAGAGTAACATAAATAGAAACTTTTTCAAATCCATAAAACTGCAGAAGTACCTGTTAGAAGTGAAAGCTGCACTTAGTGAATCCACGTGCAGAGGCTCTAAGTACTATATATGTCTTGTGGGTATCTTAACTTTGTAACCTTTTTCTTTGTGTTTCATTCTCAATATATCACTTTAATATTCCTAACAACTTACTGTGTTAGGCTCTTCAAAAGTGTTTAACAGCTCCTGGTTTATAAAAACCCTTGGACGACTCTGAGAGGTGTCTGTATGGAATAATATCAAGGAAAAATGTATAAAGAAAGTCAGCACAATAAAATTTGTGTTACCAAACACTAGTTCTTATGGGAGAGCAATTTCATATAGCCTGTCTGTGTGCTCCTGGAGGGTGAGTCTGGCTTACATCAGACACCTGACTTGGACAGACCCAGACAGGCACCTACCTTGATCGGGTTAGACTGGTGTCCAAAGGGAAGTACGAAAAGTCACGTGTATCCAGTTACACTGAAGTTTTTACAATGCAGTTCTAGGGGGTTAAAAACATCTGGTTCACTACAGAAATGTTTTCTTACAGGATGTGGACAGTAACTAAGAGATCACCTGTTTCATCATTATAAAATGTGTTGCTCACTTCCAAAAAGGAAAGTGCAATTTCTGATCATGATGAATTCTTGCTAATGATTGGGTTCCTGCTAGGACTTTGGGTTTTTAGACATAAGCAGTTAACCTAGAGCAATAGTGTTAGAAAATTCTCTCACGTCTTCAAGATATGTGTTACAGACATTCGAAAAACAAGTGATTTGGTCATCCTCACAAGTATTTTCTGATGAAACTGCAAGTTCAGCAGTGCCCACAGAATCCAAAACTTGTTGTTCATGGCACTTCAGATTTGTTTTAAAAAAGTTATCTTTCTGCAGTGTTTTGAGAAAGCCTTTCTGTTTTCTGATTTGAGCTACTATATGTGGTTATGACAATAAAGTAGCATAAAGCATATATTCAACAGAATAGTGTTATTTCACAAGAAGAAAAAACAAAGTTCATCATCAAACAAAGTTTATTATCATATTAATGTATTTTGAATGTGTAAAGGACTGTTCTGTATCTGTGTTCTTTTCCCTTTTTTTAGTTATCATATACAGAAATAGAGAGCAACAGCAGTTACACAGGCTGAGTTTCCCATTGCATGGAAGACTTCATCACACAGCAGCACAAGCTGAGCTTCCTTAATCTCTTCCTTTTATAATTGTCACTGTTTAAACCACAGTGACCAGTTCTGTGAATCAAATCGTTCCAATTCCCTGCCATATATACAGATACTGCCAAACATTTTAAAGTTAGTTCAAGTAGTGACAATGCAACTAAACAAACACAACTGACTTACATTTAATCCATTAAAAAGTAACTGGAGACTGTTAGGAACTGTACCGAGATATTATGGATTCTATGTCTGATGACACAATTATACAAAATACTGGCATCTTTTCAGATGTAATCTTCTATAACTTGGGATGTCCAGAACTTCAGATATATGTTGTTGTTAAGGCACCTAAAAATTAAAAAAGAAAAAATCAACAAATCCAATTAGAAAGCTTCAGGTGAGCTGAAAACAGTCATCATAATTACAAATGTCTAGTGATCCATCCAATTTAATCACAGTATTTAAGAATTATTAAAAGCAGGATAGTATCTGCATTATGGAATTAGACCTTCAATGTTCTGAAGTCTAGAAAAGTTGAAATAGTAGAGAGGCTTCAATATCTGCTTGTTGGTTTCTTTTTTTTTCTTCTTTGGTCACTGATGTTACAGTTTCAGAATTCTGAACCAAACCCCTGTAAGAGTGAATTTCAGACTGAACACAAATATTAGGACAAGAGAAAAATTCAATATCTAAGAATAACATTTAATGACCTCTGCAGGTTTTATATTCACACAGGCCTGGTTGCTAATATTTTTACAATGCTGTACTCTACCTATTGCTATGAATAGGCTTGGAGATTCCAGTTAGCACTTGTGAAGGAAATTCTAATCAAAATGAGGTATTTTACTTTACTAATACTGTTGCAATATTTGGCAATTATATATAAAATGAAGACAAACTGATTAAACTACATTAGCATATTTATTATCTGTTGCATTTTTCACAGTTCATTTTATATTTTCTTTGCATTACCAAGTAAAGGAAAAAAACCCTAAAAAATAAATTTCAGATGAAATTTATAAAGTTATACTTAAAGAAACATTATCCCTAAAATTACCATTTGAATGATAAGCAATTTTGGGAGTAATTATAGTGCACACTCTACATTCAATGCATTCTGATATATGGATAATTACTCCTGGTAATATGTGTTAGTTAGATTTTATAACAACAATAACAATTTATTGCAAAATTAATTCCTTGGCACAATTTAACATTTATTGATGTGAAGTCAAAGTGAATTGATTTTATTGCAGACCACTTGTGATACGTTTTCCCTATGCTCCTGCCCTAATTGGTTATTATAGGTCATTTTGGTATTTAGTTTTAAAAATAAATTAATTTGGTACCAAGGTGCATTTAGTAAAATGGCAAGATATTTACAGCTCATGTGGTTTTATTTAAATAAAAAATGGTAAGGTAATGCAATCATCTTTGGTTATAAAGTGATGGATGAATTGAAAACATTTCTGAATCAGGTCAATGGTAGTGATGATTAGTGCATTGTTAATCAAGTTGCTGAGATTGCTATCAAAAGCTTTATCTCTTTCACTCAGACTGGTGAGAGGATCATGAATATTAAAGAGATTCAAATAGATCTGCACTCATGTAATATGGAGCACTACAAATGAAAAGGCTAAATGAACCCAGACTGTGACTTTATGCACTGATATATCTCTTAACCAAAGAGGAATGTCTAATCCATTTCTACAGTTGTATTAGGCTACATACATTGCAAGAATAAAAAGACAAAGTATTTCATGTACCATATTCATTTTATGGGCTAAGTACTTATTTACATCCCTGTCAATGTGAAGAAAAATAGCTGTGGAAAAGGTTTTTCAGGATTGAAACAATACTACTGTAGGCCAGATTTTAATTTCTACAGCAGCAGTAAAAATCTAAGCAGTGCACTTGAAATCTGCAGCCTCATCTGAATTACATTGCTCTTATTTTATTATTGCTGACTTACTTGAATTTAGGATTTAGTCCAGTGTACAGTTTAATCATATGTCTGGAATCCACATGAACTTTAAATCTTAGAGAAGATATAACCAATAAATGTGTGTAATCACAAATGTATGGTGCAAATATGTGGACTATAGAGTCCTGAAACCTGTACATATGCAGATACGTGCTTAACTGGGTGCTCCTGAGAAACTTCCATGGATGTTCACCCAGATTAAGCAGGGAGACAAGGCTAAGCAGGTTGCATATTTTGCAGGTACAAGGCCTTCACTAAAACCAGTTCTTCATAATCAGATAAAAACCCGAAAATCCCAGATGAACAAAACAGAATGAAAAATCTAACCTTGTGCTTGTGTCTATTTGCTAATGAGTATGTTAGAAAGAGTAACAATGGATCACATGTCAGCAGCTGTCTTGGGAAAGATACTGATTCTAGACTAAGTTCTTCTAAAGCTGGTTTAAATAATTTTAGAGGCTACTTAATTTTATATGAATGTAGAGCCTGTACCTTTGCAGTACAGCAGTTTATAGTGCAGACTTGTCTCAGATGTGCTGCTTTTCCGTAAGCAATGAAGTAGAAATTCAAACCTACTCATAACTGCTAACTATGAGAGGTAAATTCTTACAAAACTACCATTTTACAGAAACTTGGAACTAAGGCTCAGTGAGGTAATAGCAGTACAGTCTTAGTCACCTATGTAGTTCTCAATGCACTGTGGCCTTTGGTTAAAATACTGTTTCTAGTCATATATGGTTTAAGTAATTAACATAGAATTTATTAAATTTTTACTAATGCCAGTAGCAGCAATACTGAAACTTTAAAAGTTCTTGAAGGTAATCCTTATTTTGCACCTTACCGTGAAAACTAAGTAATTTTGAAGCGGGAGAACGTATATAGACAAATTACATAGTGACTGTGTGACTATACTCAAGCTCATACAAGTACTGGCCTAGTGGGGCTTAGTAACAGCATAATAAACCCTTTGATTTTCTTTGTATTTCATACACAACCACAGTTTCATCTGCATAGGGTGTAAAAGTTAAAATATATGGCACAGAAAACATCACATCCCAGCTTCTTAGTTTTGAAAATTTACCTTTTATCTGAGAGAGACAATAAATTAAAAACTTCACTAGTCAAAGCTGATCCTGCTGATTTATGTAGACCACCCCAAGCACAGTGGAAGATGGAGACCACCAAAGTCACTTGTTACGGTTAAACTACAGTGAGGCACAGTCCCACATCCCTCTGTGCCTCACTCCTGTTTAGTCTCTTCTCAGCACAGAAGTATGCCATTAATGACCTCCCTGCCTGCTGAAGCATTTTTGTTGCACTCCAGCATTGTACTGTGTGAACACATTCCAGACTGTAAAAGTAAACACATTAAAAAGCACCATAGCTCTCTCATCACCTCCTCAACATCAGGATTTTTTTTATCTTTTATTCTAAGGGAAGACCACGTTAAAGGATGGATTTCATACTTTGATCTCAAGAAGCTGGGATTCCCAGAAGAGCTCATCTCTTTGAGGGTGGAGATGCATTGTGGGTGAATGGTCAGGAGAGTCCTGTCTTCCATAGTCCTAAATCCAGTTTTCATCTTTGACTCTAGAGATCTCAGTGGGCTGGAGATCTCTTGGAAGGTCATCCATAGTAGCTTAGGCTAATCTTATGGATGGCTTTGAAGATGAGGAGCAAGACCCTTAGTATAACCAGATATCCAATGAAGAGGCAGGCAGACATCATTGTAACTTGTCTTAATAAGTCAGATTCTAACTTTTAAGTAGCTGGAACTCTCCAGGTAACCTCTTTATTGGCAAAGCTGGTGTAACACCAGAGCCTTCAATGAATTTGTCCTTATGTTTAGCAGGGTTGGATGTAGCCCAAAGGATGCAAATTTTTATTCCAGGCATTTGAGTTCTAGATCTGAATCATCAGTGAGGCCTCACTCATCTGCATTGCCTCTCTGTCATCTAGCAGAATCTGTTCTAAGTGTGGCAAAATTGTGTCACCATGCACCTGAGGCTTGAAAAAAACAGAGACACTTAAAAATTAATCAATAAAAAGATGAAAATAGAAATACAGCAAGTTTCCTACACATAAGATATAGTTCAGAGGGCAATGCAAATGCATTGCACACTAAAAAGCAGACACAAAAGCAGGCTTAGGCATCTGGGCTCAAATGTCTTCTGTCCTTACTGCTGGCTATTAGCCAGCTGCCAGCTGACTAAAGTTAGTCAACCTCTTTATGTTGTGTCATCTTTGTTTATGGGACATACCACAACAACTGTCTATATAACTGGATGTGAGGAACTGCATATAGTATTATATATATATGTATATACACAAAACAAAATCTGATGGCTAATTTGTTTTGCCTGATTTATTCTGGTGCCTTGCTTAGGCTCTTATTCAGCAGTTTAAATCAAGGTGAATTCTGCTAAAGTTAGCAGAATTAAAGCAGTGTAAAACTGGTGTACATGAATGGGAGGAATTGTGTCCCAAGTCTAGAACATACTAATTAACATACTAAATTAACATTTATGTGCTATTCTTCCTGAAGAACACTTCTGGCTCCTAAGTACTAAGGTATTTAAAGTCTTACTGCAAATCCACAGAGAAAGAGCTGGCTTACATTTAATCAAAGAGTGGAAATAGATATCGAATCCAGAAGCAGCAGTATGCAAGAGGAAAAGGGATGGAGACAGTTTCCTCTATGATAGCTCCTGAAAGCAGCCATGACCATCTTGGGTGTTTTAGCTAGACATGTGTTTTAGTGTATCGTTATTTTAAATCAATGTATTTAATATATGTCACTTGGGAAAAGCTGAAAAAACCCCTCTGTGTTCCACAGAGGGATCCTTAAAAGATGAAGAACAAAACACTCACAAATCTAAGCTGAGATGAAAGATTATTAGTAGATGCAGGAAGTTGATATTGTCAGTTAAACTACAACCCTACAGACATTTCAGGATGGCTTTGAAATCACTACACTCATAGAGAAATGAGAGTAGCTAGAAAGTGTTGGTAGTGCTGCATCAGCTCTGTGATTATTCACTAATATGTGTGACTATTTGAATTTAAAAAAAAAAATATAAGTTATGTAATCATAATTAGTCTGTGGAACATTAATTTAAAGACACCTGCATGAAAAGTGACATTCTCTCCTTCTATCCAAAAGAAAAGCTTTTAAAAAAAAGTCTAAGTCCACCAGCAAGGACATAGAATTAAAAACAACTTATTCTACTACTCTCAAAGCAATTCCAATGCTGCTGAACAAAACATTTCACAAGATGTTGCATAATTATTTTTATATCTTATTATCTATGATTAAGCAACTTTGGACTAAGCTGGCATAAAATAACAAAACTCCATGGAGGAAATGAAACTTGAATGACTGATACTGAGAGCTGAAGTAATATATTTACTTTCTCAAATTGCATATTGCTTGAATAAATCAGATTCATTCAGCCCCTCAAGGACCAAGTTCCAGTCACAGAGAAGCCAAGTCTGAATTGTTTATTTCTTTCACAAAGAAACAAATGGTATAACTAAGGAAACAAACAGCATAAGTAAGAAAATTACTTATGTCTTCTAAACAAGAGTCATTAAAAATATACTGCTCTTGAATTTCAGAGGGAGCTCTTTCAGAGGAATCAGCTCCGTGAAAGTGAAAAATTGGAGGTTGTAAGTGACACTACCAAACTTCAGGAGCTCATGCTTTTTTATGACATATTACTATTCAAAAGACAAAAACCTCTTGTGAAAACCCTCAAATACAGTGGCATGTATTAGTCAATCTTTCTGAAAAGTATATGCCCAACAGTGGAGCAAGACAAATGATTTTTAATAGTTCCTTTGGATGGAAATGTCAAAAGATTACTCCACATAATGTAGTTCTAAAACATTGCTTAAAAATAGATATGCAAAAAGTTCAGAGTTTCATATAACTTATGACTTAGACACATACAGCTATTTTGTTTTCTTTTTCAGTACATCTATTATGCTCTTCAGAGGAGCTGTGTGAGTACACCTTTGATGGCAGTGTTAGTGCCATGGTAGTCTCGAAACAATTAGTTGTGCCCTTGACTTTGATCTGACTTCTGCTTGTGCACAGGAAAACCACTCATACTATTTCCCCTCTTCAATTCTAAACTATGTGCTACGACATGTAAGGCCCAAAAGTTATATATTGGTTCTTATATGACAACTGCTTCATTGGTTGAATTCTCAGCACTGTGTTTGCATAACTCTGCTGTCTCTGGGTATTTTTGGGGATGCTGAGGGTGAGTGCTGAGGACTCTAATTGTGGTCTGCTGCAGCTCCTCTGGGATGTCCCCCTGCCTGACCCACAGCTCAGGTCACTATTTCAGACCCCCAGGGTCATCCATCCTGGCCCCACTGACACTGCAGCATCACCAGCCTCCAGCTTCCCACAGCCAGTCCCAGAGCTGCCTGACACTGGGGGCTGGGGCTGTCACTGATGCCCCTTATCCTACTCTGCCCCCTGTGGGACAGACTCTGGCTAGGAGGTCTGTCCCTGCCTCCCTGGGGGATCCTCAGCTGCTCCCAGTCCCTGGGGATTCCCAGGCCTGCATACTCTGAGTAAATTGGATTTTGGGTCTTTAAGGAAAGCGGGATTTAGTCCCCAAACTCCCCTTCCCTCTTTCCAAAGTTTGAGGTGTGCCAGAAATGCACAAGGAGCCTAGTAATGTACATGACTGAACAACAGAAAATGCCACTGGTGGAGGTGGACTTGCAGTAAAATGAATCATAATTACAGGAAATAACAGAATTGTCATATGTCTTTGTCTCAGGTCTGGAAAGAGGGCTGTGACTGTGGGCACCCCTGCCCTGGCACTGCCTGCCTGCCTGCCTGCCTGACACAGCTCTCTGGAGGACGTCACAAGCTCTTTCACTCTCTTGACTCTAAAGCTGGTTTTTTCCTGTATGTGTTTCATGTCTGTGTGTTTTGCATAAATGTGTCCATTGCCTACTCTGTTCTGTTGGGTCCAGAACAATAAAATGCAAAAGTAGACAACAGTAGATGAAAATTCTATCTACTTCCACAGGCTCCTTTCTGTTCCTTTGCAGATCTCTGGACAGGACACATAATGCTGGCAAGGTATCTGGAAAAGCAGCAAACAGCAGCGTTCCTCTGACTCCCAGCTATGCTGTAACCCCGCTATGGAGTAGATAAGAGAATTTTCACTCATAAAGATAGGCAAATATTATTAATAGAGCATTTTGTTCCTTGCCAATCTTGTTCTGCATAGAGAAACCAGACAGCCTGTAAGGGAAAGTGTAATCACCCAATATGGACAATGTAGGTGTAATGGCATTGCTGACGAAAATAACCCCACCATGGTAGCTGTCCCCAGCACTAAAACAGCTAATAATAAATGGGCAAAGAAGAAGCAAATTTGAGCATGTATTGAAATTATGTGGAACACCACAATAAAATTATTCCTCCAGGATTCAATTCCACATATGAAAGGAGTCAGGCCCCATAGAAGGAGTGAACTTTTTTTCAAGCAAGGACTATGACATTTCCTCAATCATGAAAATCCATTCCTGTTCTTTTTTTTTTTTAATCAAGGCATAAATAGCCCATATATTTTACCCCAAGCTAGGGTTAAGACTTTGAGCAATTATTTTCATTAGCAGATGATGTAATCTCATCAGTAAGTATTTGTTGAGCATCAAGAAATTGAATAGTCCAACAAAAGCTGGACTTCGTTTAAAAGCAAATGTAGAACTGAGGGTTTTTCCTTTTTCTCCCACAGCATTGGTGACACTTTAAAACGTCTGTTTAATCCATTCTGTCAGCAGTCTCAAGAGCTGATGCCTCTGCTTTAGGGTTGTGTTGATTCTTTGGCCAAGCCTTAAAGCTTCATGGTTTTCGATGCGGCACTGAAACAGAAGCTTTGATGCTTGTGAACGTTGACTGCATGAAGTAAATAATGTGAGGGGGGGTTAAATGTCTTCATTTTTTATTAAGCCTTCCAATCACATATAAAACTGAAGGCAAAGAAAACTCACAGGAAAAGGAAATAAAATCCTATAAACTGAGAATATATTTAATGTTTCTAATCCCCATATCGCACATCCAGAGTCTGTTTCCACTCCATGGGAACAGCTACCCTGATGTTCATACCTCACTATTTCTAAAAAATAAAATAATTCTGTGGCAGTCAGTCTGCTGACCTGGGGATACGCATTCACTTGTATTGCAAAGAGGTAGAAATTGCAAAGGCTGAGTATTTAATTTATGGAAGGGGAATGAAAAACTTTCATACTTCATGGATAAATCAAGAGATCAAAATTCAGTTTGGAAAGAACTGATATTTTAGGATGTCTCAGTGTTCCTCAGCATCACAAAAGGTGTAATTTTGACACATGGTTTACATGTGGGAGTCACCGTCAAAGAACATAAATGAAGAGAGATTCAAAGTGGGATGGAGTATTTGGAGTGGAACAAGATTATTATGACATACAATGGCAAATATGTTTAAAAAAAACTCATGAGAGAACTGATGCTTCACAGTATATTACATCTCAGCTACTGGGGTCCAATAAACATCTGGCAGAAACTCCACAAAGGATATTTGATGGCTTTTTCTCAGGCTTTGGCCTTGGTCTTTCTGAACCATGGACATCATCAACAACTATCCTCATGAATAAATCTTGGCCAGCTTCTCTGGCAAGTACAAGCTGAACAGAGGAGTCCTAACTTTTTTTGGTAGGGAGTGCAAGATAGGAA
Source organism: Sclerurus mexicanus (assembly GCA_013396755.1). Lineage (NCBI taxonomy): Eukaryota > Metazoa > Chordata > Aves > Passeriformes > Furnariidae > Sclerurus > Sclerurus mexicanus. The sequence goes on along the minus strand of VWZF01000181.1, from coordinate 2,151,747 downwards.
AAAGTAGAGATTGTCTGTCTTTGTAAAAAATGGCTTAGAGGGAGAAAAAGAAGGAAATATTAAAAAAAAAAAAAAAAAAGAAAAAAAAAAGAAGGTGGGCACAGAGTAACCCTAATAATAGAAAAGGAGTTGCCATATCTCTGGAGGTTTGAGATGATGCCAGTGATGACTGTTGTACCTTCCCAAGTGAAGGGAATAGAAATTATACTTTAAATATTTGTTTTGGTTTCTATGCTTTAATTTTTATTTACCACTCCCCCCCTTCTTTTTCTTTTTCTTCGCTGAAAGGCCAGGGATTATTGGAAGGACTGAAATGCAGAAAATAATTTCCTCATACATCACTATAGCTTTGCTTTGGGGTACATTGGAGGAAATGGTAGTTTTCTTGTGATGGACCACTTCTTTTCTTCCATGTCTCTTAGAAAGCTGAAATTTTGTTTAACATTCTCTGCAGCTTATGGTTCTTCTCTGACACATCTTTCTATTTCCACAGGCCTTTCCCAACAGTCCAAGGGGTTAATAGAAATCTATTAAATGCCTTTAAAATATATTTCACATGTTGTTGTGGCTGTTTCCTGGTGTGAATCTCTTATTATTTTACTGAGCCTTTTAGACATCAGCTGCTCCCCTTGTACCGAGAATTTGTAATCCCTCTGATTTGCCTGTGTCCCTGGCACAGCAGTTAGATTACTGAACCTTGGGGTTTTGTCTTGTTTTATACATGACTAAAAAATTCCAGAAGCTAAATACTGAGGCTGGACCAAAATGGCCCTGATCTTGGTTTTGCTGGTGGCCAAGACCCATTCCCTGCAGTGACAGGAGACTCAGGAAGGAAGAAGACAGTGTGGGCTTGCAGAGCTGGCATCCAGAGCTGATTTCTCAACAGAGGTGATTCACTGAAAATGTTTTTCTTATTTTATTTTTATTCCAGTTATTGTCTTTAGTTTGCTTGCTTGAAGGTGTTCCCTTCTCTACACAACTACTCTTTCATGCCCTCTAACGGCATTCTGCTGAACTTCACCATCAGTGTCTAACTTCAATAACCAGAACTGACTTTCATTGTAAGGCACACACACGCTTTGTATTGGTTGCCATTTACATGGGAAACAACATATACACCAAAGTATTATATTTTCACTTGATATAGATCTTAAAACATGTTCTGAGAACCTTTTTCTGGCTTACATCTCTTGGCTCAGATAAAGCTTGACTTTGCCTGTTCCTTTTATGTATTTCATGAAAAAACACAAGGATTGTTTTACTTTGGTGGATGCTTAGGAGACAAAGTCACAGCCTGTAGGATGAAAGGATACTTAAGATGTACAGAAGGGACGGGATGTAATGTACTAAGAGTAAGAAAAACAGTATTTATCATGTGAAAATATCAAACAGTTTTTCTCCTGCCTCCTGGATGTCTCTGTATTGTCCTGTTTCTGAGCTGAAGATTTTAGATGTGATTTGAGCCACTGCAAAAGACAGAGTTTTCATACCTTCAGTGTACTTGGAAAAATTAGATTTGAAATCTTTTAAGTTCTTTGTATTGAAATTTCTTTTTACATGTGAGGTCAGGAAGAAACCTTTGAGAACAGAATTTATACGGGTTTTGTTTATTTGGGGTTTTTTTGTTTTTCTTTTAAATCAGGAAATTACAGTAAAGAAGTGACATTGAGAGAAAGACAAATGAAAGGCGAAACCTGCTGCGTAACCACATAGCCAATGAAGGAGTAAAGGGTCCCAGGTCTGTCAGAGCACATCCCACTGTGGAAAAGCCAGGTGACATGGTGGTCTGAGGAGTTAAGATATTCTGCTTCAGATGATCACATATTAGCACACAAAAGGTTTGACAAACTAACAAGCTATCTGAGTACCTTTGTTTACTATATTTCCACTGCTTTAGTATTTTTTACTAGATAATTAACACTGCATGTTGGGGCTTCTGTGTTATCATGAGAGAGAGGAAAGAAATACTAATTTCTACAGATTTTTAGATAAAGTCGTTGTTCTGAATTAATTATTCTGCATCATTGTAGCTCCAGAACAGCTTCTACTAACTTCTTTGAGGGCAAGACACAGTGTAGAGATACATAAATACTGTACACATAGACTTCAAGACTCTGCACACTAAATGTAGTGTTTCATTTATGCATTGCTCCAGACATCTCGGTTATTCTCAGGAAGTCATAAAGTTTAGTTCCCTCAATATAGCAAGGTACTGTTTATCTTATGGAGTTAGTGCTGCACAAACAAACAGCTTTCAAGCAAGGGCACAAAGATTCATCCCATATATAAATCTTCATTCATCTTTAAATAGAGCTGCTAAGCTTTGCAAATGCAGAAGGCAATCTTATAAATAGGACATCCTGTAAAACAGTTGTGTTAACTCTGTGCCTTCAGAAATCTTTTTGGACACATTATTATTTATTGATACCACTATGCCCTGTGAAATGAATGCTGTGGCTCAATATCTAGTTCCTGAAGCATTTTTAATGTACAGAAAAACACCCATATGTTGCAAGTACATGGGAAATGTAAGTAAGTTTGATCACAGTGATTTTTCTGTTGTTGCCACCTCTGTTTGCAGAACATCAAGATCTGGAGGACAAAGTCAGCAGGTGTTTTGCCATTGACCTTAGTGGGAAAAAGATCTCACCCAAAGCCTTTCACTCTTAGGGCATCTGAAGGATTCTGTGTGTGAGCCTGAGCTTCTGAGGTCACTATTAAGACTGTGATTTTCTGCTCCTCATGTTTTCTGTGTGTTTTGCAGAGAAACACTCTCTTGTATTGGGACAAGATTTTATTTGCTTGTACTTTGCTCAATAAAAAAGATGGTTAATTTTCTACCCAGGCAAGGGTCAAGGTTGTTTGTCTTCTCCAATATTCCCAGGAGATTGGTGCTTTCATAAGCTTACTGATCCTGATAATTCAAAGCATTTTTCTGGTCTGAGTGTACTAGTTTTAAGAAGTTTTCTAAAGAATGTATTCTGTTGAGTAAGCAAGTTGAATACAGTGTAACTTTTCCTCTACAGATATGACACCACTTTTTCTGGTGCTTCCAATTTTCACTGTCATATTTTCAGACTTTTAAAATAGGGAGGTCAGAGTTTAAACCTGTAATTTATTATTCCATTTGCAAGGAGCAGAACGAAACAAAACACTTCACTAAAGCCATATTGCTTTCAAGTTCTGTCTGTCTGAGCCCATTAAAATGAACTATGTTTGGCATTGAGGATGCACAGGAGTTACACAACACTCCTCTTGTCCTGGCAGCCTCAGAGTAAGTGGAGTTTTGTAGTGAGGAAGGGATATGTGTGACGAGACCCTTTGAGAGTAAGAAGAGGAGGCATGCTCCAGGTAGGGGTATGATGGAATGGCCAATTTATTAAAATTGTGCTGGCTTATATAAGGGCATCCTGGAACTTTCCGGAAAGGGGGTTGAACCTGGGAGGAGTGTGCAGATCCTCCTATATGAAAGGAAAGATAGGCAGGATCACAACCATAAAGGGTAAAAAAGGGTGGAGAGAACCATATAAGGAAAGGCTCCACTGTGGCAAATCTGACCAATCAGGGAGCAGGGACAACATGAGGGAGAAAAACAAACTCCATTTTGTATAGCATGCAATAATGATATTTAACTTTACAACTGTGAATTCATAAACTAGGAAACCTGTAACAACCCGATATACGGCAATAAACTTTCTCTTACATGAAACAGCTCTTGCTTGTAGCTCTCCTTGATTCCTCAATCTCATCAAGTTGTTTTGTGGTCTCTCTTCCATTTAGCATAATTTCGTACTCCTACATCTGTGTGTTCCTAAATCTGTCATGTGGTGGGAGGGGATTAAAGATGTCAATTCAACAAACTTTTCTGATTGCCAGGGTGTTTCAATGACAATCACACAACCTTCCTCACGAACAGGGTATTTTGATCTATGTTGATTCTTTGATTGACGTGATGTCTTTGTATGCAAGTCTGAACAAATTGAACTGGCAACTTGAGTATTTATGCATTTCACATACAACCCCAGCCTTTCTAAATATCTGTCTGGTGCAACTGACTTTGCAAAAACATATGGACTCTCTTGATTTCCAGGATAACTTAGGATCAGGGACAAGATAACATGTCAAATGTGGCTTTCCAAATTTAGCTGAAGACACTCCGACTCATTTCCACCATTTGTTTTGGTGCTTGTGTCCACCTGACCAGGGTCACCTCCCAGTAGCTGTCCCCTTCTATTCATACCTGAGCCATTGCTAGCTTGTGTTCACTTAAAAAAAACCCAAAAACCAACAAAAAGAAGTAGTTGAGCAAGCCAACCTTATTTAGGGCCTCAAGGGAGCACTTACAACTGCGCAGTAGTTCAGATAGCAGCGTGTGGGATGATGGTAGCCCAGAAGATGTCATATATAGCCAATTTTAAGCATTGGTGAGATAAGAAGGCATATTCTTTCATTAACTTTGACTTTATAAATGAAGACTTGATAAGAAAAATATTTTGACATGCATTGGGTGCTTCAGTTAAAGTCTGACAGAATCAATTGCTATTCTGTGCTAGAGTAATGAAAACAGGATTTTTATTTGAAATTTCCGATAAAGATGTGAAGGTACTGTACTGAGAGTTTTTTTCTGTAAAAGCCTTATTTTAGAAAACAATTACTAAAATCAAAGTCTATCTTTTCCTTCAAATCCACTGAGGTTAAAATAGATTAGCATTCACTTAGTTCTCATTGTATACCAAAAAGCTGAACGCATTCTCTCTCAAACAGCGGGGGAAAAGTAAAAAAACCCCACAATTTAATTACCATGTTAGTGTTAAATCCAAACTAGTTAGGAATGAATAAGTATTTCTGTTGAAATTCTCTGGGTTCAGAGATTTATAACTTGGTGATAAGATTCTCCTAGGGCAGAATCCTACTGCACAAACATAGCTTAGAAACAAAAGATAGATATTTTTCAGAAACTGAGATGTAATAACTGCTAAAACAGCAAATGAGAATCATAATAATTTTATTGCAGTTGCAGGATTTCAGATCCATTTTATTATCAGAGCAGGAATTTTAATTTCTCTACAGGCTTTCTGTGGCACTCAGCATTGACTCAGCTGCTCTAAATTGCATTGCTCCACTGAAGTCAGTAGACCAATAGTGTTCACGCTGTAAATTTAATACAGATTTCCAGAGGTATCTGACTCCCAGAACCTCAAGTGGCTTCCGAAAATCCCAGATGTTGTAATAACCTACTGACAATGTGGCTTTTGCATTTTGTCAAACAAGTACTCATTCTTGAAGAATCTGTAATGTAGAATTTCCCTACAGGAATCTGCAGTTCGTTTCTATTTTTTCTTTACCTTTTTCTTTTTTTTCCCCCCTAGGGCATGGAGGACAGCCTTACCCAGAATATCCTTACTGCTGAGGAGGCCTATATGGTATGCCCTCCAGCACAGGAAGGAATGGAACATGTATTGCACTACTTCAGGAAGAGCTCTAGCCAGCCAAGCAATGTTTTTTTTGAGGAAGTATCTCCCTTACTTTGGAAGCCAGATCCTGAAGTGGTGTTTAAACAGACAAGCACCTAAACTGCATAGACTCTGAAATAGACAGGTCACTATTAAAATCTATGTGTATGAATAAGTTTAACATCAGATGCATACAGGTGCTATTTTTAAATGATGGGTCTGACAATTTCTCAAAACTTCAAATATTGACACACTTTCCAAACTTTCAATTTTGAATTATGGGCCAGGATAAACCAACACTTTCCAAAAGTATCAGAATTCTTTGTTTGAGGCATCATGATTCTCCTACACAGGAAAGACATTTTTCAGCAGTCCTAATACACTATTACTCTGTGCCATTTTTGCATTCCCTAGCTAAATAAATAAGTAAATTACCTGGAATAAATGAAATGCATTTTGGCTCCCTGGACTCTTCTAGTCAAGCTGTAGTGCAGGCAAATAAAGATTAGATCAGACTCTTATTATTTTAAGAGTTATTAACATTTTAAATAGTAACATAAGGATGGTTCATCAGGAGCTGAGGAGCTATTTTTGACTCTGACAACTGTGGAGTCAGCTGAAAGAAATGAGCCAACGATTGTTCCCTTCAGCAGTGCAGTACCTTCTTTATCTAGAGGGGCAAAAAGAGAAAGGGTAACCCATCCCACTAATAAATTACTTCAACAGTCTCCTTCCTCTCCAGGTCACCTCTGCAGACTTTAAAGGGGCATGGTAGGAGCAAACAGTGACCTAAACTAGCTTCCTTCCTTTTGGCATCCTGGAGGAGACTGGAAACCCTGCAAAGAACTTACGAGATTTGTTTTCTTCCTTGATGGGGTGAGTGGGAGGGATGACACCCATTCCACCATGAGATAGACTAGACTTGCCATTCCCTAACAAGTCTATTTAGACTTGTCAGAAGTTGATGAACTAATTATGACTCATTAGATGTAGAGGAGTCTACATTTAAGCTCACTTGGGGTTTGGATGGGAAAGTTAATAATATAGTTGGAAGTAGAGGAAAACTGCTAAGGCTGCAGAGAATTTCTTCCTAAATTCTGTGAGATTTCCAGATGCTCCCTGAAGCAGAGTGGGAATGCAAAATAAGGTGAACTTCCAGCAGAAAATCCCGGTGTCACTTCCTCAGTTCCTTTCTTTCCAGAATTTAAATAAGAAATAGTCTAGAAAAGGAGATATAGGGCATAGAACTAAGGCTGTTCTCAGAAAATCATGCCAATTTTGTTTGGATACCCTTCAGGCTATGGAAAATGAGAAGGTTCTTCCAGAAACACTGTCATTAGAATTCTATAGAACTACAGTAAAAATCTTCCCATTCAAAATATCAGTATTCTGTGTCAGAAAAGCTTGACATAAATAATGCTTTTAGCGTTACTGTATAACTTCAGAAACATTTCATCTTTTCAGTACATACAATAGAACCAGTGTTTTCATATTTTACTTATAAAAGGGGTTGTGCTGAGTTTGGCCTTTTATGGTCTTCCATTTTCCACAGGAAAAAACTCTCTCCTTTGTAATTTCCATACCAGGCAAGTTATCCATTGAGGCAACTGCATAACTATTTGATATTGTGTTATTCTCAGAGTGTTCAGCATGTCTGCACTGCAAGTTTTCAGTCCATTCTGAGACCCACAGTAGTTGGGTTTTTAGCATCCATTCTCATTAGCATTCATAAGTATTATCAAAGTGAACCAAAACAAAGAATAAAAAGGGATCTGACTAAGCAGTAGCAAATCACACTGTTTCTGAGTTAGCTGTAGTTGTTGAAAAACAGGTGAATGCACTCAAGTAGTCAGGATGAGTTGATTTAGGAAGAGCTGTGGGGATCTTCTTGCTTTCAGATTCCCTGTGCACCTAGCCTGTGGCACTCACTGCACCACCTCTCCAGGCTCCTCTGCATGATACCCAGAAACAGCAGGCAGTTCCACTTTAACTCATGACTTCGTATGATGCTACATTGACTGGAGAAATGACAAAATCTGGAAAATTTTAAGTAAGAATTTGGCCTTAATTTACACAGTATTCTTTTGTACCCTTCTAGGAGTGTGTGAGTGTTAGCTTCTGAGTTCTTTTCATTTTCAGATGAATCATTTCAACAGAGATATTTTAGCACTTGATTCTTGTGTGTGATAGCACATCCTATAGGTGTAAGATATGTATAGATGTTTGTGCTTCTGCTTTCTTGTGAGTACTGCACATTTAGGGGTTTTTTTTAGGTTTTTTGTTTGTTTGTTTTTTTAGCATCTCCGATTGTTTTGGTAACTGCTATACCACTGTATTTGATGTGGATGTCCTTAAACAGATTCATTTAAACTGGTAGAAGTCTGTAAGCATAAAAAGCAGTATTACTTTGTGAGTAATAATGCCACTGTGTCAGGGTTATCACATCGTTTCTGGTGGAATTGTTTCCTTAATGCACAAGTTAAAAGAGTGTAACGTAGATGATTGTTCTTGCTTGCAACTTTAACTCTTTGCAAAAGGGTAATAACTTAAACCTCTAAAAGCAAGATTCAGAGGCTTGTATAGAATTATATATATTTCATGTTTTTTATATTTTTGTGTTTCTATGACATATTTATTCACAGTTTCACACGGGAGGAAAATTTAAATTTGAATTAGTTCACAAATCCACTATTGCACTGCAGTTTCATAGGAATTCTAATAAACATATTGAGTGACTGAGTTTCCTCTGCCAGCTTGCAGGAAAAAAAAAAAGATATCAAATCATAACCCTACAACTGCAAAAATATAAATTTTTTTGTACGAAGAATGCTTCGTGTACATAACAAAGTATCCACACTTTCAGGCTTATTTCCTGTTACTTTCTTATAAATCTGTAAATCAGTAATATGGCAAATAGTTTCCCTAAATTTATGGAATAAACTAAGTTAAAATTGCATACCAAAAAAGGGGTAACTTCCCCAAATCAATATTTTTTAATGCTAAAACAATCAGCAATGTATTTCATTTAATCATGTGTTTCTCACTCTTCCCACTTGTACTATTAAATTGATATGCAAGTAAATTTAGAGCGAAATTGGTGGCTTTGTACTCTGTTTCTGAATTTTGAGAGAAAGGTTTTCCCAATTTATTATGTTGTGGATATACTGTAATCTGGTATATGTATAAATTATATAATAAGGAGCTCGGTATTTTGAAGGTGTCTTATGATATGAAAAATGGCCATCTTTTGAAATTATGGGATGTATTATCACAATGCCAGACTCTAATCTGCTACCAATTTGTGTCAGCTTTCTGTATTTATAAAGGACTCAAATCCTCTCTAAAAGTAGGAATCAGCTGAAGGTTTGTCTTGGCTTCATGAGCCCACTGCAATTAGGCAGCATGTGAATGTGTGCCATATGCATTTATTGCTCTTCTAAGCATGTGTTACTTTGATGTGTTAGGTTAGAAATCTAACTCTTTTTCCTGGGCAGCCTTCCTCCTGGGTCTTTATACTGCTTAGCAGTTGAGTCCAGACTTTGAAACACAGCCTAATTTAGAGGCGGATGCTGCAGCTGCTGCTGTCATTTCAGCTGATTTTTTTTCTGCTTTGATGTCAGCTTAGAGTCTCGGTCGCTGCATCGGTCCCGCAGCCGCCGCAATTCACCTAACGGACACCACATCATTTTAAGCGTGTTTCTTTGCCTTTAAATCTAATTTGGGGAGCTCAACTCTTTCACAATGCACTGTTGGTTTAGTGAAATGTTGAGTTCTCACAGAATATATCCTTCCTGATCTGGAGGAGACACTGAAATTGCACTGAGTTATGTTTAATGCCTGATTAAATGCTGATGATAGAAGAAGATGGATTTTTTTTTTGACAGGAGGAGGATGACATATCTTGCCAGTTCTGCCCCATCCTTTGCATTAGAAACTGTACACTACAAAATTAGTTTTTCCTCTGAAAGCTGCCCTGTTCCTTTTTAAGACCTTATATTAGCTGTGTTTTTCCTGCCCTCCATAATTTATTTCCGCAATGATGGTATGTGCAAAGACATTCCACCTCAATTCTATTGTACTTGGGCCATCCTTGGCTTTCCTTTCAGCTCTCTCTTTCTGTGGTTGACATGAACTCAAGGAGTGCAGGAGCCTTGATCCTCTCTGATGCCTTTGCAGAATGATTTCTCTGTCAGGTTCCCTTGCTCAGGCCAAACCCTGCCTTCAGATGTACATGCATTTTTCCCGTTGATTTCAATGAGACTCAGCCTTCTGAGGCCCTTGTTTGGCTTTTAGTCTTCTCTACTTTAAGAAATATAGACAGATACTAGTTGTCTGACCCTTTTTAATAACTGAGGTCCTTGGTTCCTCTACTGTTTTGGCTACTTGTTCTATAGTAAAATGGTGTTCTATAGCATGCCACAAAAGGTGAGCAAAGCCCCACCCAGATATACTCCTTTAGACATTAATTCTATGTGTTTGTTTTCTGGTTTTACCCCTATTGGAGCTACTATTCTTTATATTAATTACATTTTCTCAAAGATGCAATGGTGTGGAGTATACTAAGTTTTTTCTGTACTTTCCCTACTATTACCATATTTTGTGGAAACACCATTTTGAGTAGACTCTTTTTTGCAAGTAGTACCTTTTTTTTTTTTAAATTCACTTGCAATAGTGGGATTTGATCCTGTTAGTAAATATGAAAGACACAATGGGCTAGAATGAAACAATTTTGAAGGAAGTTGAAAATTTAGTAAAATATTGACTGAGTTCCAAAATTTCAAGGATTCTCAATGAGAATACCAAGTGATTCTAAGCAAAGGCAATAAAATCACAATGATTTTCAATAAAGTATAATTTTTACAGAATTGAATTTACTGATCAGTATTGGTAGTAATGCACAATATTCAAAATATTAGAAAAAAGTTCTTCTCATCTGACATCACATAATTACAGCTATGAAAGATTTAATGTCATGTTAAACTGAGAATTAAACCTTAGTTTAGGAGCTTTTCAGGCAGCATCTTAGATTGCTGACTCTTTCTTTTTTTAATGTGGGTTTGACAGTAGAGCAGGGGATTGGGAACATTTTCTTGGTAGCTACAGAAGCTCCTTGCTGCTCAGCCTGTTCAAGAGAGAATCATGTGGAAGTCAAGATATCCTCAATCAAAACTTTAGAAAACATGTTTCAAAAGTTGAGAAATGAAACACGAAGTCTTTGCTGCAAGTCAAAAGCCAATTCAGTCTGATTTAATTAAAAAATAAATTTTAACTTCACAGTCTGAAGGCTGTTTGTACCAATGTCTGAGAAAAGGAGAACTCTGATTCATCTGGAAGAACAGCTGTATTATTAATGCCAATAAACTCTAGCACAGTGATGAGAAACTGAGCAGCTGATACCTACTGTAGCGATAAATGGGATATTGGAAGTCTGGAGGAATTGTGAGCATGATGGTAGGTAAAATGTTCACTCTGTTGCAACAAGACAGGTGAGGAATAAAAACATATGCTGAGATTGCTCAAGTTTCTTTTGTTAAACTTTACTTCAAAACAGCTGGTTGTTTCTGAGATGTTCTGTTTTCATAAAAGACACCACAAAGAGGGAGGATGCTCTGGCACAGGATGAGCACTGTGAATTTGGAGGTGTTTCAAATGACTCTCTCCTTAACAGCCTGACTTGAGGAGGGAGTAAAGTTATATCACACTGTGGCAATCCCCAAATGACAGCTGTTTGAGCCAGAAAATTGTGAAAAGCATTCCTGTGCTGCTGTTGAAGCCTTGGCTCTGAGCAGACCCACAAAACATGCTAGGCAACATGCTAGTGGCTTTTTCGGCAGTCAGGTGCTGGGGAACATGTCATATGCAGTGCTAGAGTGCTACTGAGTAACCAAAAGGCAGAAAGAGTGCCCAGAGCAGAAAAAGCATCATTGCAATACTGATATTAGTTCCAGAAAAACAACACAATAAACAACCACTGATGCATGACAAGTAAAACTTGTTAGAAAAATGACAATAGGATTCCCTTTCTTCAGAATCTGCTGTTTCATTGACAATGAAATGTTTTACAATAAGTCTGGTTTCACCATTTTTAGAGTCTAATTACTTCTGGTTTAAAAATATACATTATGATTAAATATAGAAATAATTACTGGGAGTCAAGACAAAGTATATTGCTGGGAAAAAATCCAAATGTTCATGTTCTGAAATCCTATATGAAATTAAATTACTATGTTCTATTCTGTTGCAATCTGGGGAAAATTGTCTGTATTTCAAGAAACTGGAACACAAAAATTATCAGGAATTGGTCTCAGCAAGGTGTACAGTAATTTCCATTCTTGATGGTGTCACAGGAATTACCCAGAGCCTTGAGAGATCAGCCCTAACGAGAAAGCATATGACCTTACCATATCAGGGCTTCACAACAGTCAAAATCTAGCTTGACCTTCAACAGTAAGCTATGTCCCTCAGGCTAAATCCTAACAAGTCTTGCCTTCAAACCAAGGCAAAAGGCCAAAAATGCTTATCCAGGGAGCAGCAATAGAATGAGAAAATGAGAGGTTCTTTTTTGTTTGGCAAACATCGTAGTTTGACCTCTGTGTTCTCACTGTGCCAAGCCATCTAATCTCCAGGAGGCAGTCCTTTTTAATCTGCCAAGTGGCAAGCTGGCACTGTACCTGTCAGGACCAGTGTGCACTGCCAGGCAATTGGATTAAGGTTTAGATGTGCAAGATGACATACCTCTCTTCTAAATCAGGACTGATTCCAGTGAGTCACAACCAGTGGTCTGATGCTCTAAGACCCTCAGGACCCTCTGTGAGCTGTACTCATCAAGCACAAAGGCAGCAGGTTTCCAGTTTCCCAGTCTGTGGGTGTATGGAAGGGTGCAGGGAAGGTGTGGTCTATATAATAAACAACAATGAAAGGAAATAGAACTAATCAGCCAATATTAAGAAAAAATAAGGAAAAATTATGATCTCAATAGGAAATTACAATGATTTTTTACATTCTGCTTTTTTTGTTAGCTTTCTGATATTTCTTTTGGATGAGGTCAGATCTTGAAGAACAGTTTGATAATAAAAAATCATGAAAAAAGTGATTTTAGTAAGGTTGCACTAAGAAGGGGAAGATTTTTTGCAGTCAAAAATTGTTCAATCATAAATTCTTAAAAACAATAAAGTAATTACAATTAATTAAAAGCAATTTTTGCTAGCCACTGATGGCAGAAAAATTGCCTGGAACATATTGCAGATAGACACTGCTTCTTTCTAAAGAATATTTCTTTTCTCTGGACCTTTTTTCCTTATATTGAAGTAGTTATTTGAATTTTCTGTTTCACTAGAAAATAGGGCTTTCCCATGTATGAGCTTAAAAAATACATGAAAATGCCCAACTATTAGTCTGTGGAGGAAAAAAATAAATTGCAGTATTTTTCAGTTGTTAACTTCAAGATTTAGTCTTTCAAAAAAATCCTTAATTAAAATATGTATATATTTTGTAGACAATTAAGGTATATAGTCTTTTTTTCTCAATATTAATCTCCCTTGAAAGCTGTCATTAACCTGTTAGGCAAGAATAAGAGTATATCTCTCTGTGAAGAATAAAAGAGTTGCTTTGTCTTTACAGTGGTTGAAATGAGTCTTTCAGTCTCTATTCCTCATTTGCCTTCATTTACTTTTTACTAAGGTTGTCTTCAGTGTGGTTAATAAGCAGCAAGATCATCAGTCACTTCAAAGTGCTTTCACATTCCATAGTTTGTTTTTTCTACAGTGAGCAAATGGAAAGATGATCTGGTAGAAATCAGTTACATTATGACTCATCTTTTATGTGACCTCCTTAGGAGGCTTTGTGTAGCACATGGGTTTTCCATATAATTATATGTAATAGTTGGCCAGCAAGATATCCTTTCCCTCACCATTCCTCAGCAATGCTGAAAAGTCATTAAAGGCTTTGTGTAAAAATCCTTCAAACCCAGAGAACTAGAATTTTCTCTGATCAATGCTTTCTTTTTCATTTGGGTTACAGAGAGGTTATTTTGCACGTAGACTGACGTCTTCATGAGCAATAGCTGAAGTCACTTCAGATACTGTCTTGATATGATGAAGACTTTGCTTTCTTCTGTCAACCAAAAAAAGTCTGAACTGCAAAATTAACACCAGACAACTAAAGGGTGTGGAACTTCTTCCTCCTTGATGTTACACATCACATCTGCTTTCACTGGCCCTAAAGCTGCACAGCCATTGTTTTTCACTGGTGCAATTTGCAAGCCCTTAAGTTTATACTGATCAAGACTTTCACATTTAAGGTTATTAATGAAAGAAGCAGGTCCATGGAAAAGAGTCCAAAGTATCCTGATCCTGGTAGGTAGAATTGCCAAGATAATACCTGAAAAGTGCAGTTTCTTTTTAAAGATAACACTGTTTGACTTTGGTCATTGAACACAGATTTGTTTGCTTCTTATAAGAAGTATGCCCTTGCTCTCTCCCAAGGAGTACAAGATATTTTTCCCCTCAGACTCACAAGATGCTGGATTTTCTTGAAGGTACCGACAACGTTGCCTTGTCGCTCTGACAAGATGCTATGTCCAACACTGCTTGTGTATTCCCTTCTGTTCCCACCTCTTCCCTGAAGCACTAGTGGTGGTCTTGCTGCATGTTTCACAGATGTTTCTTCCACTCAACTCCTTGGTTGTTTTTCAAATGGCTTCTTACAGCAAATGTTTCCATGTGTGTATGCTCCTTCCTTTCTGCTGACACCTTTTCTTTCTATAAAAACAATCTGCTGCTGTCTTTCAGATATAGAGAGACACCATCCCATACCCCAGTTGCTGTTTTTTTTAGACTCTGGCATTGGTACACATGGTCAGCAGGCAATACCTCCCTCCTGTCTGTTCCTCATGACTAACAATGTTGATGTTTTGTTCTTTCAATCTTATTTCCCTCTGTTACCCTTACACACTCTGGGGTTTTTTTTTCTTTTCCTGTTACTCTGCTTTCTTTGTACTAGTGGCCCATATGGGATCTCTTCATCTCTCACTACAGCTTGGAGGAAGAAAACCTCATACAATAACTGTTTTAGCCCAGTAACTACAGGCAACTTGCATGCCAACTTTTTCTTGTGCTCAGGAACTGAAAAAAAAAAATCAGCTTTACATTTTCTTTATACACACACAAGCAAAATTAAATTCACTTTCTACAGCTGCTCACAGTACTGGTTACTGACTGATTCTGAAGAGACATGCAGAGATCAGACACTACCATTGAGTTGATTGCCTTTTTAGTTTGCATGTGATAAAAGTTGAGCTGAGATTGTCTAGTCATTTCCATTCTGAAAGGTGTTCTTATTTGCCTACAATAATCTTTGCAATCAAAATTTTTCAAATCAAGTTATGCCTGTGGTCACCAAGAGGGGACTGTGATCCAGCTTGCTTCAGCAATTTTTTGATATAAAGGCAAATGAAAATAAAAACATCTCGCTCCCTTCTTGTAACTGCATTATTTGGGACCAAATCTATTTGAAGTTGTTGTTGTATAACTGAAGAAATCTGTGCAGTATTTTACTCAAACTCAAGGTTTTGCAAAAACATTATTAAAATAGTACATACTATAGAATGGTCCACTTTTGTGTGTGTATGTACATTACACACAGAGATATGAATATATATATCTCAATACTGCTTTATGAGTATGACAGCATTTACCTAGATAATTTCTAATTTTAACTTCACTTTATTTTTTATATGCAATAATATTTTAATGTTTCCTCCCAAAATGTAGTGTGCCATATAGACAGAAAATTTTCAGGATTAATACTGGAAAATACTATGCTCTTTCATTCTACAAAAGGAGGTTATCCACTTAGCTTGCCTTTATTTTTCTAAAAATGCTAGTTATATTCTGGGAGAAAGCTGAGAAGATCTTTACTTTTTCACGTGAAGTAGATTTAAGTTTGGAATTAGATCAGTGATGGTCCGTGATAATCTTACCTATATACACAGGAAAATTTTTGTTCTTTTCAGATATATGTATCTTCACAGAAATGCATGAATGCTGTCAACTGCACAAACAAATTTGTACTTCTCACCCCTGTTATTCTCTCTCCAGGAACAATTGGTTGAGCATATTTTCACAACAAAAGTGTTCTTTGACAATATAAAGGCTTTTTTTTTTTTTTATTGTGAACAATGGAAACAATATTATATGATTTTGCTAGGTCATGGAAGACAAAGAGTCAATGACAGGACCCGATCATATTCAAATTTGCGTCTTCACTTTCAACTCTGTGGACCAAAAAGGCCTGACAGTAGGACCCAAGCATGTGACCTGCTGACATTAACACAGAGTATTCTATGTTACTTTATGCTGTAGTATTATTTAGGATTCATGTCTGTCTTAGCTTCAGCAGTCTGTGTGATTGCTGAGTAGCTATGAGCTACAGCTGATAGCACTTCAAAAACGGCATACAAGTTGCAAGAATCATTTTGTCTTAGCCAAAATTTAGGACAGTCCAAATGTTGCAGAATGTTTAGATATTTATATGGGAAAACCATATAAAGTGTATCTCAGCTTTTAGTGGAGAAGAGGGAGTGACACATATTTGATAGATGAATTAACACTTTCATTGCCCCCTTTCCCCTTTCAAGTGTAACGTGGGAGTTTCTTACATTATGCTGGAAGATGTCCAGATGTGGCAGAGACACAGCCTCAAAGCTTTTCCTTTTTTGGTTCTGTTTTTGTTGATGCCAGACCACAGTCTTCAGTGGATAGAAGACCAGTGAGTCCTGTGTGCTCTTTCAGCACCCTTATTAACATATGCATTATGACATATACATCACCTCACACTTTGCTTAGATCTTTATTTGCCTAGATTCTCTTCAAAGTATTCAAAACAGCAGCACGCAAATTTGGAATTTGAAAGATGGCCATTTCTATTCTAAAACTGCTTACACTAAAAGTGTGAGATTTTTTTCACACCTAGTTTTATTATGTAAGCATAAAAAAGATATAGCACTACATATTTATCCTCACCTTAACCACCATTACCTCCATGATTACGATAGCTTTTAGAAGCCTCTTAAAGAAACCACTTATTAAGAGCTCTGTAGAAATATCATACAGCAAATGGCTTCATCTGGCAAGAGACCAGTAGTAAAACATTGTCCAGTTTAAAGCGAGTTGTAAAACCTTGACTGATTTCTCCAGACACAGGATTTTCCTTGATAAGTACAATGAGCCAGGTGGGAGATGCAAGGGATGCATGTGCTTTCGGAAAAGGGGCATAACAATGGTAATGAAAATAGACACAGTTTCAGCAAAGTAAAAAAATAACAATGAAAAGAAGCAGGGGTTCAGCAAAATGAACAGAACTGACAGCACATTACTTGCATAGCCAAAGATATTTGCATCAATATATAAAATATGTAAATGTGAATCTACGAGTCATAGGCAAACATTTGCAGCTGTGGAGAATTTTAAGATTTGTGTTTTATTAGATGGGATGAGAGAACAATGTGCAGAGAATAAAAACAACTGAGTTTCAAGAAGTGCCTTGGCAGCATTCAAACACTAGCGGTTGTCATCATCATAACAAAATAGAGAGAAACCAGTTTTAATTTGTTTTTTTTTTTTACAGTGATATCTGTTGTTATATAAACACATATTTTTCTACTTGTATCTTTCAAATCAAAAATGATGTTTCACAACATATGTAGATTTGTATTTTTATGGGTAATATAGTTTCCCTAATAACCTTTCCAAGTGAAAGATTCTGCCTCATTCAGAGAAACAGACTATTTTTTGTAAATTTGATTAGACACCTAAACTCATCAGTCCGTCTTTGAGCCATGTACCTGATTATGCACAGGTATATGCAATGCATTATGCGAAAGTAGTTTAGCTTGGATTGTATCGTGGCTGTAACCAAAGTGGGTTTAGAGATAACGAGCTTGCAACCCCGAATACTTAGGATCGCAGTCTACTCTCTAAACTGATGATGCAGCAGCTGCATAATGCAACAATGTAATTTATTCATGTAATATGTACAATATTGCTGTAATAAAAAGCCCATTGGCGGTTCCTCTAATTCTCTGTATGAGCACCCTGTTATTAGTAGCTGTATAAGTCAGTATTTCAGCATCTTCAAATTCTGCCTATTTATAAATTTCAAGCCGCAATATTTCATAAAGGAAGAAAAAACCCAAATAACCCCTAACAGTTTTATACAGTGTGAATTGTGAATTTGCACACACTGAACTGAAACCTGCAGATTTTTTGATCAATGCAATCAGGAAACATGGCAGAAAAAAATAAAAATTAAATATGTTGAAGTGACCTTAGTTACAGCACTATTTTTTTTTTTTTTGCCACAAATGCATGTCATGATGATGTGAATGAAAAAAAAGTTAAGGTGGAACAAGGATTCTGGGTTTTCATGAGAAAAGCTGGAAATCCCCTGATCTTCCCATCTTTTTCATTCAATGGTGAGTGTTATCATATGAGTGTTTATATTGAATATAGATTCCTCTGAAGTAAATTTTAATGGGAACATATTAAGTTTCAACAAGAGTTTCAACATGTAAAGGCAGTGATGAAGAGCATTACAATAGAATGCTTGGAGATTAATCTGCCAGTTTAACCCAGTAACCGACATGCATACTAAAACACTGATGTGAATTGAAAATAAAATAACCACGCTTGACAGATATAATAGTTTAAGTGATTTCAAATTAACCACATCCCACTGACCGCAAGTGAAGAATGTGTTCATTCTCCCGCAATGAAACGTGCTCTAGGGACTCATTATACAGAGTGGAGTAAGTAAAACCAGAGTGGAGTAATTGATGCTGAGGAGGAAGCAAGAGTGACAGCTATTTAATGATTCTCAAACTTATACATAAAGATATCACAAGCACTTAATATATTATTTTTCTCCTTCCAATCTGGAAATATTATAGAGTTAAATCTGTATTGTGCAGTAATTGCAACACTTGATATAGCTGTTAGGAATAATGAATCATGACAAAGATGCATGGGGCAGTACATGAAAAGAGTGAATAACAAACAACCCTGTGTCAACACGTGTGCATGCATTATGGGTGCTCTGTTTCAGTAGAACAGGTGAGATGAAGTCAGAGTGTATCTATTGGCCTAACTCCTCTGACTATAATTGCTTTTCAAATTATAAGGATCCCTTAAGCAGTTTGAACATCATGATATCCAAATTTACACAATTTGGTTCCTTCTTTTCACATACTGTGAGGTCATTACTTGTAGACAATCTACAGAACAGAAGATATACATGAACACAGTATATCCTTTGCTGTTTCACAGTGAAAAGGAGCAGTCACATATGTCATCTTTATGCTCTAAAGTAATTTAATTCTCTAATCTTCTGTATCTATGAGTAATCTAAAAGGCAACATGATGCTCACATGCCACAAGTTATGAACACCTGAAAAATAACTATGCAGTTAACTGGCAGTTAGTGTCCATTGATCGCTCTGCTGTGACTACTGGCACTAAAGGAGGTAGGATCTTCTGCTACAAAGCCAACAGAAACAAACACATAAAAATCTCCACCCAGAAGTCCCTTGTAACCTAAGTCATTCTGTGATTTTAGGGATAGCAGAAAGTCACTTGCATTGCATATAATGAGGATGAGGATGAGGAGCCACAACACAAGTGTTATAAAATTTTTGTCCCATCTCATTTTGTTACTTATGAGGTCATAGACAAACTGTAAAACTTCATTAATGTGCCATTGCCACTTGCTAACTCTACCCTTTTTACTTATTTTGGCCACACTGGCTATGTGCTGTACAAGGAAATCTCAAGCAAACACTGTGTTTATGAAGATGGTGATTATATGGTATCTTATTTCTGATCACAGAACGAATATGAATGATGTGGGAATCATTAAGAAAAATTTTATCAGTATGCACAGAAGTTGTCCTAATTGATCCCTAAAAGAGGAACAAGAAAGCATTTGTACTTCAGGCTTGGGGTGTGCCTGGCTGTGACACCCATGTGCAGCCTGTTGAAGCATCCTGGCTTTAGAAAGATGACATTTGTGATCAGAGCTGGATCAGAATGCATGAGGGTCTGCCTGTGCAATTGCATTGTTAGGACTGTAGAAAGGCACTGACTTGTAAGGGCTGGGCTCCTGGGTTTTCATACAACAGTGAATCTAACTACTGCTGATACCTCCAAAGCTGAGTGCAGGTTGCCAGCTGAGATCCAGCGTTCTCCTCTTCCTTTCCTTGCCACTGATTCCAGTGACCCTTGAGGGTTTGAAGACCTATCTAAAAAGGGCAACAGTGAACAAAATATTTTCCAATTGCAGCAGGACACAGAGTCCAGCAGATTAAAGCCTTGATTTTTCCATTGTCTGAATATCACACAATACTTACTTGTTGTTAGGTTACCTTATCCAAAGATAGCATCACTGTAATGGTATCCCCACTCTCCATTAAGTTTAACATTTATTCCATGACTGATTCAGTGTAGTAGTGCCAGTCATTTTAGGCATTGTCTATTTTGAGATGTAAGCAAGTGGAATGCAATTTATAATTGGAAGCTTATACCTTCTTTAACTTATATGATTTGCCTACATGGATTAAACTATTTCTGTAAAAGAACAAAGTCTCCCACTGACATTGTTTCCTTCCCATGTTCCTAATCAGCAAAGTTAAGACAGGGATCCTCCTTTTGAAAGAATCCCTTGTTGTGGTGTGCTCCTATAACTTGGACATTTTTCATAGGAGTGCTTATGAGACCCAGGCATATGTGTGCTGCTGTGAACTGACAAAGTACTACCATGTATGAGACTGATTCTTTGTCAAGAACTTTCATTATTAACAAGGACCTACAGCTCTCTTGGCTACCAAAAAAGCCCAAGTCAAACAAAAACCCAAACCTAAAGAAGAATAAAAAGAAAGGTGTTCATGTGAGAATAGTTCCAGTTCCTAGAACAAACCAAATCTATGCTGAATGATGGTTTCTTTTGCTGTCTCTTGGCTGTGATGTTCTGCAAGTTTCTTGCCTTATATCTCTTTTATGATTTATCAAGAGGCAAAACAAATATATATTTAGGCATGTCTAAAAGTGATGAACTTATGCTAGTGTACTGATAATCAGTTTTGTGCTGAAGCAGCTTTCCTAAATGTCACAAGGAGGGGACGGTTTTGTTTACCTTTAGAAGTCACAATGGGGTTTGTGTTTTGGGTTTGGTTTTTTTTTAATTAGAGAAAACTGCAGTCATAAACCAGCAAAATAATTTAAAAAATTCAAATAATCCTCCTAAATATCATCTAATGCAGGTTGAAGAATGAGTTGTAAGTTGGTGAAAAGATTACACTGAAGGCAGACACAGGCATGACTCCTCAGCAAGGAAGGGTTATCATTAAGATAACTTCAAACCAGTCAAACAGAAGCAAAATGGGAGCAAACAGTTCTAGTGAATCTCTCCACTTAAAACCTTGGTATCAGGGCTCAGGACTTTTTCTCAGCCTCCAGCCTGGCTTAGGAGCATTTTGCAGAGGAATCAGAAGGTGAAAAGGTGAAAAATGAAGTCAGAATTAATGGATTATATAACCCGCACCAGTATCCCTGTTTGTGAAATGCAGTACTCATGAATATTTTCAATCCTTTCATAAATTCTACTCATTCAGTAATTATTTTATTATCCAGACACATGCCTAGCTGGGGAAGGGAGTTGAGAACACAGATGCTGCACCTGCCAGAGGCACTATGGGCAAATTTCTTCATTATATGCAGAGGAGACACTCATCTTCTCTATGTTTGACCCAATTCTGAGCAACACTATGGAAGACCCAATACATTTGGACATGATTTTGGACATAAATGCAACACAGGAAACAAGGCAGTCTATTATAACAGCATACTGTAAAATGACCATCTGTGCCAGTGTTTGCAGGTAGAACAAATGCAATTTTCAAATTTAAGAAAGTGCAACCACAAAAGAAATCTCAATAAAAAACGCTCTCCCTTGTTAGGATTAAAGCTCCAGGCCTGTTCCCTCTCATTATTTGCCTGTTCCACCAGTGTTGCACACCTTTAGGCCAAACATGAGTTGTGATAGGCTGTCATGCGGTTCGGATATTATAGATGAAATCTTTCCAGAAGCAGCATCTGGCTCGATTTGTAAGCTCTGCAGTCATTTGTAGTGATGGGGTTACATGTGCCCTAGGCTTTGTCAGATGGTTTGGCTGCTTTTCTCCAGGTTTTTGTTTTGTTTGTTTGGGTTTTTTTATTGTTATTAGTAGTTGTTGATGGTGAGGAATTCATACTCTGCAATATATGTTTAACTCACTGGCAATTTGCATGTTTAAATAAAAATACACTTTATTTATAATTAAAGCATTTTTAAATCTGACCACTAAACATGTTTTTGTTGGATGTGTTTGTACCAAGTATAAAACTATTTATTTTTCTCCAGTGGCTTACTTCTGAGAAAGATGATTCCTGTTTGCCTAAAAGTTAGTGGTGGGAATTACCTACTTGGATATCTGATTAGACCATACCTGTAATACAGGGAAACTTCTAGAAGATTGTAGAGATGATCAACATGCATTTCATCACCACATCCAGTCCTGAAAGTAAATAAGGCAAATTCCCAAACAGGATTTAATGTGCTAGACCAAATGCCTAATTAGTGTAAGTCTGTTCCATTTTTACTTTGGAATCTCAATGTTATAATGGGACTTGACTCCCTTGTTGAAAGGCTTATACCTCACTTTGGTATCCGATAGCATACCACAATGTGTGAGTTTACAAATAGTGTCCAAATAGTTTACAGTCACTTTTACTGAATATAAAAATTAAAATGCAACATACAGTATGAAGTTTGTGAAGCATGATAAAGCACAATGATTCCTAGGAGTTTGTTTTAAATATTATTTTCAAGGTTTACAAGCAATTGGAGGAAAAGGATTCAAGGACTGTGGGACTAATGTAAGAGAGGACAGTAAGATTTAAATGAATATGGGTACCCAGAGATAGAATCCCATACTGCCCAAATGTGCTTATATAACATCCTTCAAATTCCTAATTTATCCTTTATGCCATCTTTCCCCCTCATTTGTGCTAATTTTGTACTCTAAGAAGATGTTGTTCACATGTGAATTAGGCTATTCTTAGATAAACAAGGATTGCTGCTAACAATGTTCTTCTTTATTCTGTCATTGTGTCAGGTGACAAGACTATAATGAAAATTAGTTGACATACAGCACAAAATAAAGAGCACCAATATGCAGTGAAACTTTGAGGAATAAAACCCCCACATCACATGACATTTGCTCACAAAAGCTCTGTATTTCTGAACACTAGTGCAAGGGCAAATTAAAACAATTCAAACTTGATTGCTGAGCCATAGCAAGAAAAGGGTTAATGTCAAACTATTTACTGCTTAGCATTCAGCCATATCTGTTGAAAAATTCTTCTGTAATGAATGTGTTACTTTTGTATAGTTTTTTGCAGTCAATGACTCCAAGAACCATTGGAGGCTTCTTTAAACAGGTTGCAAACTGTTTTTGACATGGGTAATAAATGCATTGAATTTTGCTTTTATTTTTTCAGTTTTTGGAACACTGTCCAAAAGTGCTGCCAGAGACCACTTGAAGAAGGAAGAAAGGACTGGGTTAAAGTTTCCTACAAAGATTTTTCTTTTCGTATGATCAGCCATCAAACTGCAGCAATGCGTGGCACAGAGGTGTGAGAAACATGGCTTGGGACATTCTATAGACTGAAATAAGTTTCCATAACAAGTTTGTTCATTAATTAAAAATAAACTCAATTTAAAAAAAGTAATTTTTTGTGAGTAATTTATAATCAGAAATCTGAGTTTACAATCGGACTGAATCTTTTGAAAAACATTCTCTGTTGAAACTAGCACATTTACCTGCAATCTTAAGTCATGTCATTCAACTGCTGCAACACCTTTTCCCAGAGTTTTTCTGGCATATGGATTTAAACCCCACGTGTAAGTATGCACACCAAACAAGGCTCAATTCATCCTTGAAGTAAAATCATTTTATCAATAAAATGTGAAAATTCACTGGATCTTAAATGTTATTAATTATGAAATCTGGGGTTTTGATAACTTTTTCATAAGCAGCACTGATCTGAAAGTAAAAGTTTTCTTTCAAGTCAATGTAACTGAATCCTTTGGCCTTACATTTTCTTTTGAAATATTTCCTTTAATGCATGCAAAGTCATTACAGCCTTCTGCCTTTTATTCTGTACCTGGCTGAAGAATTTTCAGGTTTCCTGGACTTAAACTCATACTGTATCATGAGACTGATTTCTCTCTAGTCTGGCTTGGCATCTCATGTCAGTTCTGTGCTTTAAGAAAAGAAAGGCATAACAAGATTTAAAGTTTGCTTCATTTAGTTGTATGATGTGCTGTAGTGATAGCTTTGGATCACTTCAAGTTACTCTGTATTGATTTCAGTACCTTGGTAAATAGTGTCAGAACTCTTTCTTTTGTTATTTCATCTGCATTTGTGCATCAAAAATGATCTCAAGCCATAAGTCTTCTTGAAGAGACAAACCCAGCCCTTCCAATCTAGGAATATAAAATTTTTTGCCATTTAAGGTTTTATTTTTCTAAAGTTAAAATGATCTCAAGTTATGGTCTGGAGTTGCCCAGATATTTACTGCCCATGTGTATCTATGTGACTCGTTCACATAACCAAAATAGTTATTTGTGCCTACACAAATAGCGCTCATAAAAATATCTGTTTGTGAAGTCAGGCCTTTTTATAAATGAATTAATGAGTTAGTCTCATCAAGTAATAATTTACTGCAGTTAGGCAGATTTGAAGGGAGATAGCTCTGCAACAGGGAAGGAAATGACAGCAGAAGGTTTGTTGCATTGTGTTTTAACTTTACGGAGGACTACCAAGATGCATGGACAGGAAGACCAGAGAGAAAGAAAGAGAGAACTGAAGGTAGAGAAAAGCTAATGAGAGCCAATATCAAACAAATACACTTGGTGGTACCCTGGTGTTAGTGAGAGAACACTTTGGTGCTCCACTGAGGACAGTTGCCTCAAACTCCCAGCAGGGATAGACCAAGGGAGATGGCTTATTGGGCTGTTATGACAGAGGATAAAAATCTCACAGGACAACTCTGCTCTTGCTTGTATCCTTGTACCCCCTGGGCTCATTTCAGCTAAGTGGTGGTATATGATTAACAGCAGGGAAAGAGGAGGGAAAGAGTCCATTATTTAAACAGAGCTTTTACCCTTTACTTTGTTATAAGTAAGAGGCCTATAAATGAGTTATGTTTGACTTTTCTGCAACTTGTTCCATGTGGAAAAGAATCATGGCTGAACAGAATTTTACTTTTTCTATGAAGAAAATAATCAGGAAAGTTGAACATAATGATTTCATGCCGTGACTATAATGCAAACACATACTTAACCATCATTGTCTCCTCTTCATATAATAACTGAAAACATCTGTATTATGCACTGAAACATTATACGCTGCATTACAATTAGAAAAGTGCTGAAGTGTTGGATTGGGTGTTTATTTATGGGCCATGAAAAGTAAGGTTTTCTGCGCTTCTTATGTACAGCTAAATAGCCATAGGTAGAGTACTGAAAAGTTTTGGAACCCAGCAGTCACTGTGGGAATGACTTCATTATTCACCGAAGGAGGTTTTTCCAGCAGAGCTGAGTTGCTGACAAACAATAATAAACATTACTGAAAGTTGGAAACAAGAACTCAGGCATGTTGATTTTGACTGTAAAAAGTGCTCATGGGGCATGGAGGGCAAGATGCTCTCAAAATGACAAGGTACTACAATAGAGGGATCCCCATTAGAGCTGTGCACATACATTTTCTCTATTGACACAAAAGTGTTCTGACAGGCTCAGCAAACAAGCAGCTTCTCCTGGCTGCCTAAGCTTTACCTGTTGCCACAAGTAGTCTAGAAAGACAAATGTATTTTTAATGGGCACACAAATATTTCAGTGACGAAACACACTCAGATGGGGACATAGCAAGCGTCTTGTTGGTGTAGCACAAAAGATATCACTATGACTTTTTGCTGAAACACTTGACAGTTCATGAACATAGCACAAAATATTCAGATCAGATTATATAATATTTGCTTTGTCTGTCTGATATTTTATTCCTATGTGAAACAATGAGATTGCTTGAAAGATCTCACTCCACAGTTAATTAATTTGCATATAGCTACTAAGTTTTCTCCAACTTGAGCAGATAAAAAATGCTCAGTAAGGTTTTCTCTGAAGCTTTCTTTTTTCTCTCTCCTGTGACTCTGGCTCAAAGTTTAAAACCAAGAAAGCGTAAAGTCCTGGCCTGTGCTCGTGATGGTGGTATTCACAAAGAAGGACACAAACAAAGAATTTGTGGAGCCAATTTCTCACTGAGCAGCAGAATGAAGAAAATCTATGCCAACTGGGGATTTAGGCTGTGATTATTACATGGTCCCTGAAAATCTATTTACAAGAAAAAATGATTTTTACCAATCAATAACTGAACTAAATGTAATTTAATATTTTCTTTGCCATAGCTGAAGCAATTTGAATGGCTCACATTTTCCCTGGCCACTATGTCACTTATTTACTGTCACAGGTTTGAGTGTCTTCGGCTCTGCCAGAAATTGTTGGTTGACTTTCAAAGTGGATTCAGATTTCTCCCAGAGAGATCGACAGATATGCGGGAGTTCTGGTAGTGCCCCAATTAAACATGCATCATTTGCACTGATTTTCCACATGATTATCTCAAATAGCCATGAAAAGGCACAGTTATCAATCAGGAGACTGAAGGATTCAGGTCTGTACAATAGGGAGAGCTGAAGACAGGAGGAGAAAGCTCATTTTTCTTTGCTCTCCAAGTATTTATGGGGATAGGTAGTAATGATGGCAAACCACGTGTAGCTGTGAAATAAGGCTGATTGTATATTTCTTTGTACTGAGAAACCAAAAGGACTTTCAGCCTGTAATGCTGGATTTTTGTGAATGCAGGATAGGGGAAAGGAACTTTTAAACCAGAGGAATTCAGATCAGCTGTCTGAAGTTAAAATAGCAGTCTGAAAAATGGTTGTTTGCCCTGCCCACAATGTCTTTGCAGGTTGGATCCTTTCCTCTAACCTAGTTCTCCAAAACTTCTCAGTGGCTTCAGAAGCCAACATGTGATCATCCTTCAGTATTTGCACTGCTGATCTCCACTTTGATGGCTGCTGTGAACCATAGTGAATGACTAGGAGCAGTTTTATTCCAAAAGGTATATTGCTCTTATTTGTTTTTGCTTACCTACATGTAATGAAAAGAGTAAGCCAAAGGCAGAGTCTTAGCAGTAGATGAAGAGCTGGACGGACTAGGGGAGTTATATTTCTTTATTCTGGATAGCCTGGAAAACAAATTCCAGACTGAAGTGCAGACCTGCATGATTGTAATATCAATGCCTGTCTAGCAATGCAGCCCTACAGCTACAGGATATTCATTACTGCTAATAAATCAGTTCTAACTAGCTCATATTCTATCCAGAGGCATAATGGTTTCATGGATTATTCTGGAAGCCCACTCTGGAAGAGATATGGTTGTGGTGGAAGCTCCTTGGCCAGCCAGCACTTTCTCTGGTGGCTTAAAATATTTGAAGGGGGTTTTGTGGAAAAGTGAGAAGATAGTACATACACATTTTCTCAAAGACAATGCTGAGTGGTTTTTTTCATCTGCTATTCTTCCTGTCAGGACTTCAATGAAGATCCAACAGACTCCTGGGAACAGAAGTTCCTCTAAAAGTACTTCCTTTCCCTGCAGATGCCTACCTAGCTTCCTATCGATAATGACGTGTATATCAAGCTCAGGTTCTGTTCTCCAGGACTCCTTTTTCATTCCCTTGCATGGCAGGGAAGAGGCCCAGCTTCCTGGTTGTGCAACAAGAAAGATGTGTGTGAAACTGCTGAGAACTGACCAGGAAGTTACTTGTTTACTTTATCTTTAGAGATTTAGCATTTGAGATATTAAACATCTTCAGTTAGAGCTGGAAAATGGAATTTTCATGTCAATAAAGGATTACACTGTTAGCTGATTCTGAATACTCTGTGATTTATAGTGTGTGAGATGTACAAAGGTTAAAAGCATAGATGTCATCTTTGCAGTCGCTGTCACCCCATAAAAAACATCTCATTACTGCAAACAATCAAGGTCTTATTTGCTTCTCCAGAATTTTATAATACAGAATATAAAATTAAACTCTGATCATGTATATTCAACCCATGTATTCACAGGAATCAGATCGTACACAACCCATAACTTAATTGGTAGTCTTAATAATCCAGTACACATCAGTCTAATTTATGTAACAAAACCAAGATGCTCCATAATTCCCTGCTAGCATGGGCTAGAATAGCTCCATTGAACTCAACAGACCTACATCAGTTAATGCCAGCAGAGAATTTAGCCTTAATATTCCAAAGAGTAATATGGCACATGATTCACTTTGGTTCACATTTTTCCCAAGCTCTTATGCAAAATAATTTTATTTTTAGTTCAGGAGAAGAGAAATGTTTGTACAGACAGAATTGCATGTTTGTACAGACATTCCCGGAGATCCAAAAAGTATCTTTTGTCTTCAAAAAGTAAAATACAAAACAAACATGCTCAAAAGAGAAAACAAAAGGGCAATTGCTGTACTTGATCCAGCATTATATTGGATGCTTTTGTGTTGATGCAGCTGGTCCAGTTTCTTCAGCTTCTGATGATGGACCAGAATGAAGCAGAAGTCAGTGATCAGATTTTGATTATTCTACAATCTCATTGTAGTGTATAACAGGAAAATAATTTTGAAGACAGAAAATTCGAAAAAGTTGGTTAAGACAGATTTTCATATAAGACTTTTACCACTCTGAGGTTGCTCAGTTTTGTGTTAAATTGAGGAGTGCCTTCAGCAGATTTTGGACAAAACTTTTGTTAATCCAGTGATTTCAGGACTTACAGAAGCAAACAGTTAGGAAACATTCAAGATCTCGATTATTGCTTGTCGCAAGTTTTTGACTGAGACTTTGGAAATTCTGTCTGGAGGTTATGAGCTATAGATTAGTACACACAAAATATTGCTGAAACTGCTGTGTCCAAGGCAGCCTTCAGGAAATGTTCAAGACCATGGTATATCTTAAGTACTGATTATTGTTGCAGCTAATAGTCCTGAAATGAAAAAGTGTCAATGGTGGAAGCCAAGTTTGCAAAAGAAATATCCATATAATTCCAAGATCAAAAAGTACAAAAACATTTTAGAAATATAACTATGGTTTTCTCCCTTTAGCTCAATATGAAAGTTCAATTCTCATTTTGTTTTGTCTTCACTTTTAACGTTCATTCTCAAAAAAAAAAAGGCATTTTCAACAAAGAAATTTCAAGGGAAATGAAATGTGTAGATTGAAACGATTGGATACAAATTTGTAATTAATTACTTTTGTGTTTTGGGTAACTAGTTTTATTATTCTTGGAAGTGCATGGCAGTTTCCAATTTTTTATTATCTTGGAAATATATACACTGTCACTGGTTATGAACTTGTTTGAGACAGGTTTTTCATTTCTATTTCCAATTCTCACTTTTCTATTTACCCTAGCTAATTCTAGAGAAACTGTGTGTTACAGTTTGTGAAGAAAAAACATAAAGAAAACAAATTTATAGTGTTACCTTTCGTCAGCATTTCATTATGCTGGTCAGATACGAATGCTGGGCATCATGAAAAGTAGCAGGCAATACTTCCTTTGAAGTCTAGCAAATAGAGAAATAGCATTCAAGGCTCAGAATGCACCAGCTGTAAACATACAGCATACCAACAGGCAATTACTGCACATTCAGAGTGGCAGTAGAGCTTTCTGTATTATTAAATAACTTTCTGAAAACCTAATTTGCAGGCATTTTTATGATATGAAAGGGAGAGGAGGAAGAATAGTAGGATAAAGCTTAGCTTCATTCAACACTGATGGCTGTAGCTTTCAATATCCATAAATATCTAGACAAGTGTCTTTCTCCTCTGCACACGTACACAGTTAATGTGCACAACGTCATAATGATCACGATGCTGAACTCCGGTCCATTAGGATACTAATTTGATCTCTAGCATACCATTATTAAAAAGCACCGCAATAAGTATTCTTCTGACAGGAAACTTCTACACCTTATTTCCCATCTGCTGTGAAGCTCAGTAAGAATACCTTAAAAATATTCATTAATCTATTGCATATAAATCAGATTGTAACACAAATATAAGCCCCAAACTAGTGCCAATTTCATAGTGCTTGTTAATGCTAAGAAAACCATGTTAACTCCAGTGAGGTGTTACGAAGTAAAACGAGTAAATATGTCTATATTGCTATCTACTAAAGATCACTTAAGTATTCTCTTAGTATTATGATCCATATGTGTGGCACAGTTATGAGCATACTAGAAGAGCAGAAGAAAGGAAGGAAGACCCAGAAATGTTAATGAAAATGAAATAAGACAACTTTAGAATAGAGAAGGAGACAACACAGTGGAGAAGCCTGAGGTCTCTCTTTCCCGGTAAAACCCAAATAACTGCATTCAAGAAGTATTACTTCTCTAAGATGACTGCGTAAGAACCAACAGAAAAACATATCCCAAGGAAAACTGGATGAAAGATGTGGGGATGAAGATCTCAGGGGTTTTTTCATCACAACTTCTTGCTCTGTCAAAAGTTGCTTTATATTATTAAGTGGTATGATCTGCCAAGCAACAGGAGGTCTGAAAAGCTGGGGAGGGGTGAGAAATATACCTCCCACTAGTCACCGTTTCCTTTTAAAATGGTATCAGACCTATGGAAAGAGCGGCTGTAGGAATACTCTTGGAAAGAACCTAAAAGCAGACCAGAGACGTCCTATTCAACACAAGTGTTTGAGAGCCAAATGGGAAAAAGAAGTAAATTCATAAGAAAAAAAAAAAAGACAAAAAAGTATTGGAGGAAGCAAAACAAGAAATCATGTTATTACGCTTCTCCAAATGTTGTGTGTATGTAAATGACGGGTCCTAGAAAATATATGATATTGCACCTAATCAGAATACACACCAGAGATTATTTCTAAAGGAAAATTTGTTAGATGTGGCATCACGTGGCTGAGAAAGGCAAAATTCTCATTGGGAGAGAACCAAAAATTCCCAAGAGATGTGTTTGCTAATATTGCATCTCAGCTTTCCTTATAGTAGTGCAGGTTGACGACAACCCAAATGAACAGCTCTGGCATTATGCCACAATTCAGAGGAAAGCCTGATAGTTGGAGGCACGTTAAAAACACTCTGGGCTTGATTCCATGTTCTGTCAGAACACCACTCGGACGGATGGAGGCATGGGTTTCCAAGGCTGCTTGTAGATCCAGGACTCAGTGCTC
Organism: Sclerurus mexicanus; assembly: GCA_013396755.1. Classification (NCBI taxonomy): domain Eukaryota; kingdom Metazoa; phylum Chordata; class Aves; order Passeriformes; family Furnariidae; genus Sclerurus; species Sclerurus mexicanus. The sequence continues at coordinate 2,120,896 of VWZF01000181.1, read as the reverse complement.
TCTAATCTTCATAAATGTGGCTTTAATTTACAGTATTGGCATGAGGTGCTGCAATGACCTCATGGCTGTAAAGTACCTACCATAACACAGTACCTCTATCAACAGCCTCCCCCTTTCCAAATTGGCCTGGCAACCTCTTTTTCTCATAATGTCAGGGACAAAGGACAGGGTTGCAGCTGACTACCTCTACACAGAAGTCCCCAGCTAGTGTTAACCTTTGCTGTACAGTGGTCAGAGTCAATCATATGATGGAAAAAGTCCACAGCAAATCAGAGGATCTTATCCTTTGTGCTATAGAAAGGACTCTTGTCCAATCATGTATTTACTTACATATCTGTTATAAACATTCTTGCATGTATATTTATGCGTGGAAAAAATGGCAAGGTTTATATTCCACACAAATAACCATTAACTGTTTTAGCATCATGACTCTCCTACCCCTACCCCCCTTAATTCCCCCTCTACCTTTGAGAATAAAGTAATTTTATGCATTCTCTCCTATCCTGGGCATGAAAAAGTAAATGCTGTATTACCCCAACTTAGGTAACCCTTAGGATAATTTTTTAAGCAGCAGGAATCTAGGCTATCTGGCTGGGTAGATAATGATATCAGCTGCTTCCTTCCAAAACAACAGGTGCTTTGGCATAAAAACGTATATCATCATACTGAGATGATGACATCAGTTCATACTTCAGCTTAATTATAAACTACCTCCATTAATCCTCAAATAATTAAACATTTTGTGTATGGTGCAAGGTGAAATATAAAAGCAAAAGGTGCATAGCTGTTCATCACAGGGTTAAAATGGCCATTTCTGAATCGTTTGTACTTGTGTCTGCCTATTTAAATATAACTTCAAGCTGATTTTAAGAATTTGTTTATATTTTAATGCTCCAGCCATGAGGTGAGTAAAAATAAATACTGCTAAAATACAGTGGAAACTTGATGAAATGATAAGATACATTGACTGAGGTCACATGGAGTATATATGTGCAAAAATATCATGCAGAAAAAAAACAAAGATTTGCAAGATCAGGCTTTGTATGTACAAGAATAATTGGAGGATAAGTCATGGTTCACAGCCCAATAGCAGAATCAACGTTGCAGCATTCAGTGTTTGCAGATTTTATGCAAGATCTTAGACTCATATTCAGAAGCAGTACATCTAAATAAAGCAAAGTACAAACAACCACCATTTATTGAAATAGGTAGATTGAGTAACCTCTGTAGAAAAGAAGTATTAATGAAAAGTTTATCAACAGAATTGAATTTAATTTCTCTTTTAAATCAATTCACACAGTACAGAGTCACTTGAAACCTATAAAATTTTCTCCTTGCATTCTCACAGTGTCTGTGTACATGTTTATCATTGTTTCAAAACTGAACAACAGATTGCTCAATTTTTTATTTGATATAAAAATCGGTAGACAGAAATGAGTAAGAGCTGAATTTGTAGGCTAAAAGAGCAGACCAGCATAGCAGATAAAAGCTTATGTTCTTCTGCCTTTAAAATATAGCACTGACCTTCTTTAAAACAGATGCTATCTTCAGGAGCCAGATGTGTCTCCAAGCAAATTAGTTATAAGAAATACATCCAAGGACACAGCCATTTAAGAATCAATAAATTATGCATTTGTCATTTGTTATTGTGTGAGGCTTATGCTGACATCTTTGACATGAATGAAAGAGTCTCTGTCCACAGTAATAGCATTAACAATTTAACAGAGGTGGTTTTATAACAAAAGTGAAGTGGTTTGAAGAAATTACTGTTTATCACCATGTACATATACACACCTTAATTATTCATTGCATGTCCACTTACCAGCCTACTTCTTGTTATGTAAGTTGTGCTAGATTAAAAAGTTAGAGGTCAGGCACGTGTGCTGTACTGCTGCTCTTTCTACCCACTGGAACCCGAAACAAAGAAAGTTACTCTAACAATTGTTTTCTGTTCAAACAACTAGATCAAGAAAGTGTTGTTTGTTGGTGGCACATCATGAAAAATTCCTACAAGAAGAGTTTTATTTTTCTAAAAGCAAAAGCCATAGTGGAATTTTTTTTGTGGTTTAGCTGAAACATTTGGATGACCATATGGAACTCTTAGTGGTGCCATGGGACCATGCAGCTATGAAATCTGATCACTATCTCCCTAGTGACAGCTGGAGCCTTTACACCATCAGAAAATTTTCAGACTTCTAATTTGTCATAACTACCTCCTGTGGAAAGAAAATATGTTATGTAGTTAGATACAAGAATCTGAGTCTACAGTACTACGCATATTGACTTCTCTTCCTTTCAGCTTTCAGGCTTCAAATTAATTCCTTGCATCTTATGACTCATTGATGCAAGAAATAAAACATACACACAAGAAGAATACAAAAAAAAAAATAAATATGGGGTCTTGTGAAATTAGGGTTAGCTTTTCTATATAGTTATAGTGGAGAATTACTTATTTTGAAAAACCTACTTATACAGCAAATGTTGATCCATGCACTCCGAAGCTTCTCTGTATTTAAGCCTTCTCCTAAGTTTTCATCTCTCTCACTTTGCCACACAATTAAACAGTATTTTTTGTTCAGCAAATTAAAGTGTAGCTTTGCAACGGCTTGCATTATTTTTTAATTTTAAACACGTGCATTCTTTAATCACCACCAGGCCTGAAAAGACACAAAATTCAGAGTCACTTTTCATCAGAGGAACTCACAGGAGATGGGGATGAGAGCTCTCTGCCCACTGCAATCTCACACTGTAGAAAAAAAAGCTCTCAGCTGTTCCCAGAAAAAAATAATCCCTTTGACACTCAGAAATATAGGTGTCAACCAGGCACTTTTGAAAATCATGGGAAACATGCTTATGTGTCTTTCTATACCTCTCTAAGTGGGCAGATAATCTAGCAGAGCTGAGAATCACATTTCCATGTTTATTTGTGCAGCCTTGAACTAGTTTCTGGCCTCCCACAGCACTTTCAGAAGTTTGTGAGACATTGCTCAGTGACTCTGAGCGGGACAAAAATGTAAACATATGTTACTGTTTGCTTTTCTCTGGTCACTCTGGTATCCTTGCTAGGTAGTCATCAAAAATGTTTGGCCCTGGATATGGATACTACAGATTCATATCATGGATACCATTGGTTTATCTTTGTGATGTAGGGAAGAAGTTGAGTGCTGTGTAGAGAAGCTAAGCATTCTGTAATCTTGTTGACTAGAAGAAGATAATGGCTGGGTTAGTATCCTAATCCTAGCGCTGCTTATGACACTTGAACTTCCAGCTCAAATCAGTATTTTGCATAGTTAATCAATAAAAATGACAGTAAGCTTCTAATAAAGGATCCAACAGAATCTTTATGCCAAGTCTTATGAAAATCAGTTTCTGTTGTCATATCTAACCATTTTGGACAGTATGCAAGAAACCTAGGAGTACAAACCAGAGACAATTTAAAGAAATACTGAGATTATTTATGACTGTTGATTATATCAGAAACCAAAACTAAGATAGATCCTAATTAATTCTAGACTAATTTTCTGTAAAGGAGAACTGGAAGAACAGAGATTGTGGAGCCCATGTGGCAGAAAATATAGAACTGGATAAAAGGCGCTTACTGTTCCTGTATGAATAGTACAAGACAGTGTTAGGAAGATATTTGCTTACATTACTAGAAATGATAAAAGACTTTCCATTAAAAATCGATGAGGAAAAACTGTGCATACCCTAGGAGAAAGGAAAGAAACGGCAGGGATAGCATCATGCTATGTAGCAACCTGCCACCAGCTTAGAAATGGACAATAATGACAAATGGACACAGGGGATAAAACCCCAAACACACTGTGAAGAGTTATCTTGGGCAGATGCATGATGTGTTGTATCTATTGCTGACAGTTACCCAAGTTTTCTGCTTTTTTTACATGTTGACAGTGTTTGTACTGTGTGACATGCCAATAAAATATTTTGATTTGAAGCTGAGCACTGTAATTGTTTTCTTTTTCCTTAGGAAACAAACCATGACGTGTAGGTTGACTTGGAAGCTCATATTTCATTATGTTTTGTCCCTCTCTATCCTGTTGTTGCAAAACTTCCTTTTAGCACCAGTGTTATTCCCAGATGCCCTGGAGCCCTGATGCATATCATCCATGCCATCTTTTAAAGCATATGAAGTACCGAGAGAGGAAGGGTTGGTCAAAGGAAGAGACTGTGTGAAACATAGGCACATACACCTGAACGTTTTTCATGCACAGGGCTGTAACTATAGCTACATGTGTGGCAGATTTAATTAATACATTACTAAAGTAGTCTTAGGTCCAAAATGAGCTTAATGTGGGTCTGAAATATGGCTGTTGTGGTCTCCTGAAGTCCCAATGTGTTAATCATACAACTGTTTTGCCTTCAGTTGGTGTTATTTGTGGTGTACTCTGTGTGTTCAACTAACCAGGATGCCATGCAGCAGCACCTCCAGGGCTGAGTCCACATGAAGATGCTCCAAGCAGATATCCTATGGGGTTTGCTTTCAACTTTTGTCTCGGATGAATTCCTGAACTGAATTGTCTGTGTGTAGTATTTTATGGATACCTGAAGGAATGAGCATTCCCATAGAAGATCATCCTGTTGTCTCACTCTTGGCTTGCACATTCTCCCATTGCCTCAGGCTTGCTCCTGAGCAGACAGAGTTACAATATCTTTTTTTTTTTTTGCCAAATTATATGCTCATTTTTGATTTTGAACAAAGATCAAACAAGGGCTCATTTTATCACGTTGAGTTCTTTCTTATTTTCAGCATTCTGGCTTTTTTCACCATAACTTTTTTTTGCTTCTTTTAGATGCTTGATAGTATTTAAATTTTAGCCTTATTCAGGCCCAGAGCCAGATTTTAAGGTGCTGTGTCCCATGGTGAACTTTGGTCAATGTATTGAAGTTGAGAATTTGGTCTTTTTTTACCTAAGCCTATTTCACAAGAACATGAAAAACTGCTGGACCCCAGTTTCCCACTGTTTTTTCCAGCTACAGACAGGTCAAAGCTAAAATAGGACCCTGCTTAAACGCTAGAGAGAGGAAAGCCTCACTGAAGAGCAGTACTTCTAGATATGCTTTTAAGAGGTAGTTTCCTTAACTCCAAACTGACTGTAATAGATGGACCAACACCAGTTTATAGCATCTATACATACTGCCTGTTATCTCATCTTCTCTTTGAGTACCTATGAAATTGCTGAAACACACAAAACTGGACCAAGTTCCTTTTTCTTAATTGTTAATAAAAGGGAAATCATCCAAGCGACTATGAACATTAACTGTTCTTCATCTTGTAACAATGAAAAGGGGTTGAATTCTGTGGGTACTGAGGAACTGAGGGCTTTAATCACCCGGAGCAGAAGATCTCTGGAAAGGTATATAAAATCTATGATGCCTATTCTGGCTGAATTCCTGGCGCACTCTGTGAGCTGAATGAAAACTGTTATAATATTGTTTAGTTAATGCTGAATTGCATGATGATTGGCCTTAGCTCTCTAATTAATACTGGTAGTAGCTCCTCAAATTTTGATTAGTGGAGAGGTGATTCCCTATCTTTGATGTGATGAGGCAGCTTCTGTCGCAAATGAAAACTGGGTAGTGAGGCTATAGATTAATTGTGTGTACGTGGAGCAATTAGGACAGTCTACCTCACCCCATCCTCTGTCTGAAGTTTGTTGCCTGTGGTAAAAGTCATAGAAATCAAACCTGAATTGTATCATTTTTGGATGAGATCTCTCTCTATAGAAATGCAGTGTTTTGGGAAAAATCTGTACTCATTCTAATTCAAAACATGTTAGATATCATTTTGTTCCTTGCCACCAGAAAGAGCAAGTACCAGAAAGCAATCTGCTGCTGGGGAGGGGCTGGGGAGGCTCCTTGGGCCACACAGCAAAAAGCAGCATCCATCTGGAGAGCAGTTGCTGAGGGCTGTCATGGGGTGATGTTAGTTTTGACTAACTTTGTATTCCTTCAAATGCGTAAAGCTCTTTGATAGGAAGTTAACCAATGACTTCCAGAAACTGCAGCCCTCGAAGAAGTTGCCACAGGAATTGGTGAGAGCTTTGCTGGATGAAGAGACCCCAGTCACCCTCCTGAAGCTGCAAGGTGCCACCAGCACAGACTGCATCTGCCAGGTGGTCTGCAAAGATTTTATCTGTCTTAGTTGTGAACCTGGACCAAAACATAAAAAGAAATACTATGCTCTACTGTGAGATTCCAGTAACTTTTTTTTCATTACAAGTGATTTTTCCTAATGAAGTCAATGCCTGGGTTAGAGTATTGTGTTTTGGTTTTTTGTTGTTTTTTTAATAAGTTTTCTGTCTGTACTGTGTTACCACGTACTGGATAAAAAAATCTATAATAATAGAAAAAAAAAGCTAATTAAAAAGAAAATATACTATTGCCACACTTTCTGTTCCTCTAATACGATTATGAATGGAAACAATCTGATTTCAAGAAATTTAATTAATTAATGAATTAATTTTTTATGCTCTACCACGTTGTTTGCTCCATATATGCTGCTCAGTTTTCATCTGCTGTCTGAATTTAGGATTTGGGCTTGGTTTTTCCCCTCTGTTTATCTCATCCTCCCTTATCAATTCTAGTTTACTCCTTTCTCTGCATCCTTTGCTCCTATCCCGTGACTTACTGTCATTTCTTGCCCTGATTTGTTAGTGGGAGCATGAGAAAATAGTTTCTACTGAAGCTGCTAAATATGTCTCTCATTTATTCAGCTGGTGGGAGAGAAAGAAGAAGGAATGAGGTTCAGCAAAGTAGCCTTTGTAACCACAAGATTGTTTGCACTTTACTGCTGGAACATGCTGAGACTTGAAGCCTTTGTATGATTTTTTATAAGTAGACAGGCTGTAATTGAACTTTCTTGCTAGACATTAAGAAAAAAAATAAAATATTAAAATATTTACTTTTTTTATATACACAGTTTTTGAAATCATGTGAGCGGATGCAATTATATAAATCTCTGTGCAAATAATGAGACCCCTGTGAACAATTTTAAAGAGAAAGCAAAAGCAGCCTTTTGCGCATTCATTTCAGGGAAAAGCAATCTGGCTGGAACTTTTTACTGGAGAGTTTCACTCACCTACAGTTAAAACCACATTCTTGGTGTCCACTTCTGATGGGCATATAAAGCTGAAACTCTAAATAGGCTTATATAGCACGAGATCTAGGCAAAAAAAAAAAAAAAGAGAGACCCCAGTTCCATGTCTTGAGCTTGTCTCTGCTTTTCATGAATAAAAAGTATAGATAATCATTCTGAAAAACAGATATCCTCAAGTGCTTTTTCAAATCAAGCTGTCTTTTCTAAATCAGAAAAAAAGAAATTAGGTACTTTGGCACTGATATTCCGGCATTTTCTTTTGTAAAAAGAAGTGAAAACTTCATAAAAACAGCAACACCAATATAATCAGCGTGCAGAGCTTTGCCTGAAACAAACTACCAGCACAAAAATAGCTGAAAAAGAGTCAAAACTGCATGAGAGGAGCTGTTGCCATCTCAGTGGTCCTAGAAAGAAAAAGGAATGACAGCAGGTGAAAATAAACGAAAAGTACAATATGAAGAAATGTATAGGTTTGTGTATTTATACACAAAGTAAGTTTATATAAATATAAGTAGAAAACACATATGGCAGTAGGAAATGTACCACCAAATAAGTGCAAAGAAATAGCAACCAGCACCCCTTATTTCTGGATAGTTCAGCAAGGGTAAAATGACAAGGGCCTTCAGGTTACCAATGGAAGAGGAACTTCGGTCTGTACCCATCGAGCCCCTTGTTTTCTATTGAAATAATGTATGACAGAAGAAAGACCACTTATAACCATTAATCTGGTTCAATTTTACTACAATTTATAGCCCATGAGAAAAAAAATAAGTCTATTGAAGTACGTGACAGCAACAGTACATGAGTTCGTGCTTAAAAATATTATTCTCAAAGTTGGGACATCTGGGCAGCCAGATCTAATCGTATTTCTTTTCTCTGGCAGAACTGGAACATCTGACATTGGAGTTATTTGTTCAGACATTTCTAAATAGATAGTGCCAGATAACTAACAATAATCAAAACCTTTCCTTTTTTGACACTATTTGGATGCATCTCCAGTCCTAAAAATCCTGTCATTGTTTAAAAAAAAAAAAAAGGCAGAAAGAAAAAGGCATGTTAAGCGTGAACAAGAGCCCCACGGTCAACTTCCTGCTCCACTTTTGATCCCCTTTGTGTTGCCTGTGAGGTGCAAAGGAGCTGGTGTCTGTGTACAGCTGCTCAGCGGTGGATCTTCCAGAGGCAGGGCGGTCTCACACAAGATAAAGGGACGGAGCTGGGTCCTGTTTGCAGCCTGCTCCCAGCTCTACAACCACCAAAAGGCACAAGCCATGGCATGAGCAAGGCAGGTTTCTGCTGACCAAAACGCGCTCTGGCCTTCCCCTCTCCCTGCCTGTGCAGTGTGCAGGAAGCTGAAACACCTGGTGGATCCGCAGTGTGGGGATCCGCTCCTGCGGGGACTGGGCTGTCTGTAAATGCTGATGGCCTTCCCAGGCTGCCTCTTTGCTGTACCAGTTACTCTTAGTCACTTTCAGCTTTTAGACCATTTTCTTCAGTCCGTTTGTCTTATCACGTTTCGTATTTTCCTGAGAGAATTTAATGGAGTGTGGGAGTTGTCGTAATAATGTCCCTGGTTCGGCATTTATTTTCCCTAGTTTGCAGGAATGTTAAGGCCAACAGAGAGAAAACAGAATTTGATCTATTTTAAATAATGCTTAGTATAGACATGTTTTGATGCACATAGAAAGGGTAAAAAGTTGTGTGAAAACCAAGCAAAATGAAGCCTCGCAGAGCACTGCCTGCTCCCCAGCCTTGCCACATGCTGCTGATTAATAGATTTCACTGATACTTTTTGGTCAGTTTTCCATCTCTAGTTTTCACTTCTAGAGGGCCCATAAATAAGAGGTAATTCTGTGGCATTCACCCTACTCTAAGAAGTTTATTGCCTTACCAAAGTGGCATACAGGTTCACTGTGATTTTCATCTTTGTTAACAGTATTGGAAATAGTTTCTGATTTATAGTATTCTAGGGCAGACTATTCAGTGAAATGTGAGTTAGCTCTTTAAAACCATTTTGCAATGTCATCCAAAGTGGATTGACAAATTTTGGACTTAATTTTTTCAAAGGCTGAACAGTGCAAAACTTTTTTTAAAAGTTTCCTAGTAAGATACACAAATTTTTCAACCCCTTCTAGTATTTAGTCACATTCAAAATATCCATCTGTTTTGAAAACTAAAAAATAAAGTAAAATGAAATGTTTTTCTTTTTTGAAAAGCTCCATTACCCTCACTGTTTTTATTGCTGGTGAGAATTTTTCACTCAGCTTCCTATACTTTGGGTTGGACCCATGCCAGAGCCCACTTCTATATGTAATACTTATTGTGGTGTGCAGAATAGCCTGCTAATTAATCAAGAATCAGGGAGATGTTGCAGTTGGACTTCCTTCATGGAAAAAAGGAGTTGGCAGCAGAGATGCCTCCTGAAGCTGGTTCAAAGGAGGCTTCTAGATGCTGGAACCAGAGAGAGAAAGAGGCACCTTCATAGCTTTCATGTTGAACAGAAGGTCTTGTGATGTATGGAGCTGTGTGTGATGGTGATGTTCCCTGTGGCTTGTTTTCTGGTTACAGATTAATTTGCTTTATGTTCATCTGTCTGGCATGTGACAGTTAATTCATTTTCTCCTCAAACAGAGTCTAAAATTCTACCATATGACCTAGGGTGAAATCCTGAACCAACTGAAGTGGAAAAGAGCCTTGCCATTAACTTCAGTGAGATGTAACTTCAGTCAAAATTTAATCCTTATTCTTTACCTCTTTGGGGCCAAACTTCATCATGACTGACTCACATATAGAACTCCCTTAATTTCAGTGGGATACAGAGTGAAAGTCACCTTAGAATTGAATGTCTAAAGATTTGTCGTTTACACTCAATAATGGCTACACGAAAGTTATAGTTAGTTCACAGACATTCTCCAGAAGTCTGTGTTCAGTGCTTTAGTATGCAATTGTATTATTCAATGATATTTTCTCTTTTTTTGGGGGGGGAAACCAAGATAAAATTAATTTTAAAAGTAGGTGTGTCAGGATACAAAAAAGAGCGAAGGGTAGGAAGAAATAAAAAAACTGTGTTGTGATTGATACTTTACAAGATGTTTTAATTTGGCCTAAGGATTTTAGACTACTTTAATCAGATCACATCTGGGCCCTTTTCTATGAAAGCCTTTTTAGGTTAATTATTATCAAATCTCTCTGGTATATTATAAATGAGGAGATACGCTGTAATGAGGAGCACATTCTGTAAATGAAGGTGCTAGAGTAATATTATAAATTTTTTTTGGCATTAAGTAACTATGCCTATTTTAATTACAATAGAAAACTTCTTGCAGCTGAAGGCAGGTTGACTTAACTAACAAGCAATTAAAACAGGTGAAACTGTGTTTGGGAGGTGACACTTGGCCATCTGACAAATGTTATAAACCTGTGAAATCCTTCCATCCTTGGAGCTTTTATTCAGAAGTCTTGAAGCACAGAATGGGTGTACTGACTGAGTAAATGGTAAGTGGCTTTTTCTTTACATAGCACAGCATTGTTAGTTTGTTTTTTTTTTTAAAGTAGTGAAAGGGAGTAATAATATATTGTGGGAATCTCTCTTGTGTTTGCACCTTCATTTACATCCTCAGAAATGACTAAGAAGAATAAGCATCTAACCTTTTACTGAAAATTTCAGGTAAGCCTACAGCAACTTGAGACTTCTCTTAGAATAACAAAACTTCATCATAAAAAACCACAAGTAATCTGAAACTGATATGGAATACTCAGTGAGGAGGGGAATCCTAGGGAGCCCTTTTTCTGAAATAAATGGGGAAATTTGAGGAAATGCATGAGGCCTGTTTGTAGGTGATGTGGCAGTGAAGATCTAGAGACTTACAGGAGAGCAAAGCTTCTTTCATTATGGTCCTGTATGTGCTGCTGAAGCTGGAGTGGTTCTGCACTCTCAGAGATGTACTTGACTGAATGGAATGGCTCAGGGAGCTAAAGCAGCTGGCTTTAAAGTTGTTAGCAAAGTTCAAATAAAGTGTAAAGCTCAGTGCTTGAAGCATTTGGTTAATGGTAGGCAATTCCAGCATTTCACAAATAAAGTATGTCTTGTTTAGGATTTCTAACACAAAGCAACTCAGCATGAAGCTGGGTAAGGAATACATTCCAGATGACTTTAAAAAAATGAAAAATAGCATTGTAAGCAAAGATGAGGCTATGACTAATCAAATTGGCTAGTGGAGACTCTCTTATACTGCATTAAGTATTGAAATATTATGTACCAAAAGAGAGGTGGCAGGGCTGAATTAGTAAGGATGAGTCATTTATTAAAGCTCTCAGGAAGAGGAGGTAAGGCAAAGGGACATAGGGTGAATGGAGCATAAAAATCTTTATGAAAATGCAATTAATCTTAACACTGGAAAACAACAGCAGAACCTTCTGTTTTCAACTTCTGTTTTGCTACTGCGGATCAAGACAATCCTGTCATGTTTTTTCTAAGTCAGTGGGAGGAAAATGAACCAGATCTCCCACAACTATAAAAGGGGTTTTAAAATCTTGAAGTATAGAAAAGTGATATATGATTTCCTTGCTGTGTCTGCTATCTGAGTTTAGACTTTACAAATATAACTTTTAAAGTGGGTGCTAATCCTGCCATCCATAACCTGCTGATTAAAATAAACTGAAGCTAGGAAGCTAACAATGCTGAAGCAGTGGTGAACAAACTATCAACTAATTAAGTCCTCTGATCTTTCTCTTAATTGTGATAACAGTGGGCTCACAGTGAAAGACTAGTAAGTGATAAAAAAATTTGCAGTAACATGAATAGGAGAGTGAAAAATAAGGATGATGCAGATGGAAAGTGGTGCTGGTGCTTCCCTCTCCCCTGGCAGCTGCAGGCATTAGTCCAAAGTAGCCCCTTCGAAAACATATATAGTGATGAGATGGGGCTTCTTGTGCTATTGTAGTCTACAGGTGTGACATTAGTGTGTTTTGATGTTTAGTAGCTCAGCCACAGCTACTGTTAGCTAAAATAATTTGGTCTTGCCAGACTTGTGGGGATTTGGGCTATTTTGCTTCCTGGACAGTGTCTTAGCTGTTTCTGCAAGTACTGCTGTACATATTATTCTGACTAGTATCCTTGTAGAGAAGGAATTGAGAATTTGATACCTAGTTGAGGTTTTCTCTCTGCGTAACAGTATGGCATTCTCACTTTTTAAAGTGCAGGCAAGACTGAGTACTCTTGAAGAGGGCATTAGACAGTGATGGATCATTCTCCGAATGTTTTTTCTTTTCCCCAAATCTCTTTAAGGGTTTTTATTGCATACAATAAAAAGACATGAGTAGCATGTACTTTTGATCTGCAGGTAAATGCATTGGAGCTTTGAAGGCAAGTGGCTTAAGCACTATGACCCCACACTGTAGGATGCTGTTCTTTGATTCTCAGCCTCTTATTAGTGTTTAGGGAAGAAAAAGAAGTGATTGAACTTCAGCCCTAGAGAGGAAGCGAGAATATACTATTTCATCCAACTTATTCTGTGCAACTCAGTTAACAAATAACAATACATTTTGCCTGTCAGAAATGTTTATATTCTTACTAATTAGCAAAGCAACACCATATTTTGAAAGGAATTGTAGCCCATAAAAATTTTTGCATCCACAGATGCCCTGTGAAGATTGCATCACTTAGTCTTGTTGGGAGATGGGTTAAGTGTAGGACAAGGGAACATGATCCCATTACTTTCCCCCTCTTCTGCAGTTATTACCTCCCTCTCTGCAGTCCTCCTTTTGTTTCCAGTTGCTGGAAATTTGAAAGGGTGGAGGGGACTGCTGCAGTAGGCCTTGCCCTCACCCTCTTTGTTTCTGCTAGCCTTAATTAACCTCTCCCTAGGTTCACCAAATTTGTGATTAGAAATTTTTTTTAAGTTGAGCTTCTGCTCACTAAGCAGGTTTTCTCATAGCTCTACTTGAAACCCCATTATTACCATTTTGAAAGCTGCACTGTTTGTTCTAGAAACCCATCTTAGTAATTTATTCCATATCTCTATTTTCCCCTCATGGAAAATACAATTATTTTAATTCTTCTAATTGTTTTTCATTTCCTACACTCCAAATTTGTCTCTTTCCCCCAGGCATCTCTTCATCTTAGATCATTGACTGGAAAGGCCTTTTTGGCTCTTTAGCTCCTTATCTCTATTCCAAATGGACTAATATTGTACAGTATTCAATAAAAAAATAATTTAATTTGTTATTTCTTTCATCATGCAGTTGCAAAATTGGCAGGCTTTTAAGATGATTCTTCAGTTTTGGGGGTGCATCTCAAATTGAGATGTCAGTTTTAATGGAAAGTTATGTAGAACTCTGGTGAAGCATGAGCATTTGAATAGTAACTCAGGTATAAACCTGCACTGTTGTTCAGGCCTGCACACAACAGAAAATGTGGAGCACCTCCTTGCTTTGTGCAGGAAAAACTATCCCATTGTTTCACAGCTCCCACAGAGAGCAATCAGAGCATTATATTCTCTTTCTTTATTCTTTTAGTTATTTTGCTTAATCTCATGTAATAGCCAATTAACTTGATTTGCCTTCAGAGCTGGCAAAAAGTATAAATAAACCTGGCAGAAGAGCAGAGTGGGAAGTGCAGAGGCTGGAGTCACAGAGATGTCCTGTGCGAGCAACAGGAAGTCAATTGCCATATGGCCAGTTATAAATAGGGCAATCACACAGCCTCATCACCTTTGACAGGTCCAGGTTCTCTGCTCAAGGTTTCTATTTGCAGACTTTCTTACCTTTGCTCACCTCAGATAGTTTTTTTTTTTTATTTTTAGGCAGAGCATGCAAAAGTTTTGTTGGAGGGTCTGGAACCAGCAGCTTTCTTTCTGATGCTGGGAGTAAGAGTGAGCTGCTTGCAGTGAGGAGAAATGTTAGCCTGCTGGTGGGCAGGAGAATGGCATCACCTGAAAAAGGGGCAGTGGCCTTAGAATAGTCTCCCCAAGAAAGGCCATGTTTCTTTAAAGATGTAATCTTTCTACTTCTGGAGGTCCTTTTCTGTTGGAAATTTTTGTTCATGGATGCCAAACCAGAGCTGTAGCAGCCCAACGGGGCTGCTGTGTCTTCAGGTGTCTTTCTGTCTGAAAAAGTACAACAGTTGCACTTGGCCAAGTGATTTGGAGAGAGAAGGTGTAAGTCATGTCATCACACAGGCTTGGGAACCCAGAAACAGGGCTAGTGCCAAATGTGCAAGGTGATGCTCTCAGCTGGGGAGCTCCGCTCCTGGCAGCTGCATCTTCTGTGTGCTTTCCTTGACATCATCTTTGCTTTTTCCAAGGTACAGTAGTTCTGCTTAAGATGAGGAGGTGAGATATTGTGAGTGAAAGGAAGAGAGAATTGTAACACAAAGGTCAGAAATTCTGGTCTTGTTTTTGTCCTTAGAAACCCTTGTCACTGTGAGGCAATAGAGCGGGGGTTTCAGGACTGCAGCACAGATTGAGTTAACTGCACTGCCTGGGTCCTTTGCTGGATTTGGCACCTGGGAGCACAGCAGAGTGACTAGCTCAATGGGCAGGACATGTAGGTGTGGTTCTAAGCCACAGAGAAATGTCAGGGTTTATGAAACTTTACAGCTTTTTTTTTTGTGTGTGCGGTCTCTTATTTTCTACATAGCCCTGGTCTTGTTATTTTTCCCTTGGCTGACATGTGACTTTTATTGGTTGATTAATAATATCTGAATGTCAGAGAGGCTTTCAAGTACCCTCATGCAAATGGTCACAGGGTCCTACTTTCTATCTGCTGGCAGATCAGGCAAGTTCTGGTTTTGCTTTTGTTGTGTATCTTGAAATGCAATCCCTGCTCAGAGACTTGAAATGGAATTACACCCACTATATCATCCAAATTTGTCATATATAAATATAGATGTTGAGATGATTAAACACATTAGCAATTTGCAGTGGTTCTTTAATTCCATTATTCATTATTTTTATTTGATGAACCTCTTTCTTATGAAACTTATTAAAATGTTGGTATAAATCTATTTCAAATTCCCTTGATGACTGTGTTTATACCAAATGATATACATAATGATCTGCTTTTGAGACTGCATTAGAAATGTGCATTGGCTTTTCAGTTTGTAAGAGGCTGCGTATTGCTCCCATAAGGAATAATAACTAAGACTTTCTTTTTACACTGGGGAGCTGCAGGCACTCAGGCATGGACTCTACCTCTCTCTCACTCTCACCCAGTGCTTAAAGACTCCCATGGTGTCATTTAGAGTTGGGTCAGATCCTGCAGCAGTACCTGCAGGTAACCCTCCCTTAAACAGATGGGATGGTGCTAGGTATGAAAGGAGACAAAATGCGCAGGATCTATTCACTGGATTCTTGTTGTCCCCAGGTCACAGCTTTAACTGAAGCCATCATTCAAGCACCCGTGTAATCAGGTACTCACAGCAGCTGATCTTTCAGCTACCTTTCCATACAAGCTCCTTCCAAGGCTGCCTTGCTCCCTCCATGGACCATAAGAGAGCCTAGATAACTATTCGAGATTAAATACCTAAGTAATTAGATAAAGTAAAACAAACTGAATTCCTCCTGAGGAATTTTGCAGCTCTGTTGACCATCACCATTTAGGCTCTGAGGTATTAGACCTTGTCTTTGGGTTTACATATTTACTTTAAAAAAAAAATGTATTTGGCTTCTCTTGTACATTTACAGTCTCATGAAAGGCACTTGGCTTTCAGATGTTTGCTGAGCAATATAGTGAAGTGTGCAATTACATATCAGATTATTTTTATTTAATATTTAAATTCAATAATAATTGATAACAGTGGGTAAGTGCTTCAGGTCCTACTTTATTTACAAACAAACCCTCATCTTTCTGAAAACAAACACACAGCTGCCTAAAAGCTTCCTCTGAAGTACAAGATCATGGAAAATATGTATTTTCTTCCCCATAGCCTTCAGAATGTTGCTGAGCTAGAAGTTTGCATTGTTAGAAGTCACTGTCTGTAATGGTATTTTTTTTTTAACTTTAATTTTGCTTAATTTCCTTATTAGAGCCATAAAAACTTCTGGCACCTGCAGTACAGTGCAGCACAAAATGCTGTAATTTAACCTATTTCCCAAATAAAGTATTACTAACTATATCTTTGGCATCACTACTTTGAGCAAGTCTATAAAAAAACTGGTTCTGTATAACTGGCAAGATGGAAATATCAGTCAAAATGGATCTATTATGTGCTAAAGGTACAATGCTGGTGGTACATCTTCCTGATTTGACACTGAACTGTTTGTTTTACAGTTAGTGAGGCATTCTCCACAAAGTCATGAAAATTTACTGTGACGGTATAGGTTGCTTCAAGTGCATTTGGTTTTCACACCAAAATTTCTTTTGAGTCTTTAAAAAGTATTTATAAATGTCTTTGTCACAAGAATCATTTAGTAATCCAGCAAACAAGATATTTATCTTGCAGATAATCAGGTTTTCAAAGTGGAAGAGTGATGTCTTTTCTTATGCTATTGCATCAGCTATTGCACCATCACATTAGTCATGCTGACAGTTCATGTGGACTGGCTGACCACATATTTTAAAGAAAAAGGATGTTTTATGGAAGTATTTTTAGTGCTAATTTATTGTTGCTGTAAAGCTACTGATCAGTAAAGAATTTATTTTCCTGGTAATTAAGTGGTTTTCAGCTACCTATGCTAATCCTTTCTCTCTCATCTCCCTTTCCTTTTGGCCATATGATAGGAGCAACACCCCACCTTGTTGAAATGTTTGAGTTCTGTATAGAGTTGTGTGGGGCTTGTTTAGTTTTATTTTCTTTCCTTTCTCCTATGGAAGCATAGATGACAAGGTAAATCTTTTGTAATAAAAAGTCAAAGAAGTAAGCTAAATCAATACTAACACCATTATATGAATACAACAGAAAAAAACCCATGATGGTTCTGTTTTAGTAATAACTTTCTTAAATCCATGTAACTAAAATGGAGCAAAAGTTGTGTGTTTTCTTGAGGCCAGAAGTGGTGTATAAGAGTTAGGAAAAAGAAAGGCCCATCAGACTTTTATTAAACCCTATTATTTTTGTTTGTTTTTTTTATGCTGTCCTTCTAAACATGCCTACATAGGCATTTAGAAACACCTCCAGGCTTTGGATGAGAGTGGATTGAATGAGGATTACTCAGTAAGTCTTATATAAAAGTGAATGTTCTTAAAATATCCACCTTGGAGAGGAAAAAAAAGAAAAAGGTCTTTCTCCTGGGAGTATCCTCTGTAATTATTCATAATTAATAAATAAACAAAGAACTGTGTAGTTCTACATCAAGTAGTTATTAAAAGACTCTTAGAACTAAAAAGACTTCCTGGTCAGAAAGCAGATATCCAGCTGTGCTAAAAGAATGTGGGACAGAATCCAGAGAAATTTCTACACAGCATTTTTTGGTGTTTCTGAGTTCAAGACAGATCATTTAGGACTGGAACATCACCTTTTAAATGATTTGAAGCACACACAGTTTTACCTGAGTGATCCAAACTGATCCTACAGTTTTAAGGTGAAGCTCCTGATTTTAAGGCATCAAGTGGAAGATGTCTTGGATGGCTTTGATTAATATCAGTCCTTGTGGTATGGGGATAAAGAGATCAGGCTGGGGCTGTGGGTAGCAGTGTAGGCTGAATGAATTCACTGGATACTTTTTCAGTCAGGTTTTTAGCGAGGACTTGACAAAATACAGGTGAAGGTGGGTAGGGATCATGGGCCAAGACACGCAGAGTCTGCTGTGCCGCTTGGCACTGTGGGACAAATGCAGCCTCTGTGGGAGGCAGGAGAGCAAACCTATTTTTCCTTCTGTTGTTGGGTTGTAATGCCAAGAAAAAGCTTTCTTCTTTACTTACTCTGGCTGGAAGTGTGTCATGGCAATATGTGGAAAATGCTCTTATGCTCTCCCTGCAAGAGACTGCCCATTCCTGGGGCATCCCTGTTGCAGTAGAACTCACAGGTTCCCCCTCTCCCTGGGGCTGTGACTGGCTCAGGCTGCCCTGTTCTCTTCCAACAGACCCTCTAGGGAGCCCAGATTTCCTGTGTAGTCTCATGATTTGCTGTAAATGTACCCTGTTTTGTTTGTGGAACCCACTCTCAGCTGTAATCAGCTCAGTGTTGCCAAACAACTGGAATAAGGGATTATTCAGACTCCTGTCCCTGCAGAATAATAACTGTTAGCTTATTTGCTTCTGTACTGGACCTTCCAACCCCTACACAGCACGGTGGAGAACTAAGGTTTTTTTTATTTATTCAGACATTACTGTTTTTATTTTTGGATTGTTATATTGAACATTCCCTTGATATTCTTTGCTTTGTTATTTCTTATTTCAACAATAAATAACCCCTTGGGATTTCTGTAAAAATAGCCCATGTAGCAGGCAAAAATAAAAGTCCTTGTAGTCAATAAAAGACATAGGAACAATATAGTGAAGCAACACACCTCTTGGCCTGAAGATCTTGCTTTCTTTAGAACACCTTTTTTCTCTTTCACCTGACTTGTGCTCAAACCTGATCATTGAACTCCTAAGTGTGCTTTTTCAGTCCAGGTGCCAAGAAAAGCTTCTCCCAGCATTGCAATGTTTCAAAGAACATTAAGAAAGCCAAACAAAGAATATGAAAAGTTAAACATGCAGCATATCAAGTACTTAAACACCCTGAAAGGAAAATATAGGTTATCTGCTGTGAAGGGAGAACCCTGACATAATGTGGAGTCATGCTCCACTTGTGTTATTTCTTTCCCTTGTCCTGGACTTCATATATTCTCCTTCCTTGAGTACCTGTTTAACCAGAGTGAAGACTGATGTACTTATGAGAGCCACCAGCAATTAAATAGAGCCTTCTTGTAGGATAAAAAGGATAGGTATCCATTGTATGCAAGAAGAAATTGAATTTTTGTGCTATTAAAGACAGGTTTAGAACATGCTGGACAAGAATCTGTAGTAAATCCAGAAAGTACTTTTCTTTCTGGAGAAGTACTGAGCAGTGTGTACTATTCTAGTCTGATACCCATAAACAGTCATGATATGAAAAGAGAATAATGAAGTTAGGGATGACATTTCAAACATTGGAAGATTTCTCCTTTTCTTTTAAAAGAGATCTTTAACATGGAACTATTAGCCCTTTATTTGAGAACAATGTAATTATACTTCCTAGACACACTTGTTGAGAGGAATTTATTAGTACTCACAGAAAGAAAAACGAGGAGCTGAAGGTGTTGACCTTTCTTATTAAAACTGACTTACTAGTGTTTGCACCACCTGTTGCTGCAGTGTTTAATCAGTATTTTTAGATTGGAGTAGGAATTAGATTAGTACCAGATGTTTCCAAACTTTTCAGTTATTCTAGCCTTTAAGTCAGGACTCCTTTAGAAATCATTAAACAACATAGCCGAGTTGAAGGTACTGAGCTAAATTCTGAGGAGGAGAAAATTTACAAGTTATTGTCTCCTCATATAATCAAAGAAGGCAAGTTGTCAAACAGATCAGAAGGCTCTTCTTTTGAGCTTGGCTATTTATACACCATAGTCCTCCTCAGGAAAGCAGTGACACGGTAGGATGATGAGTCTGAAAATTCAACAGAGGAAATGCATGTAAGCACAAAAGGTCAACTTAAGTTTCAAAGAGAAAACCTTGTCACAGATGGTGAAGAAAGACAAGATTTAAGAGCGTGGTTTAACCAGGCTGCATATGTGTTAACGTCGCTGAGAATTGAACTTGTTCATTCAAGACAAGCGTACTTCCACAATCTGTCCTGCATGAGGGAGGTCCTTCCCAGCCCTTAAGTGGTCCCAGAGTTACTACTGAGAGCCTCAAGTGCCTTCTCCTTGGGCATGCTCCCCTTCCCAGTGAGAAAGGGAGTGGGGGGAGGCAGCATAGCTCTGACACAGCTGGACACTCTGTCCTCACCATCCTGAGCTGTATTCAATATGGATTATGGATCAAGTGCACTACAACAGCATAGACTAACACAAAGTGGTACTTTCTACTGCATGTGGTGGATGGTGTTGGGAGATATTTCTGAAAGAAAGGAAAGAGGAAAAAGGTTCTACAAGGACACTTCTGGCAGTAAAGCAAAAATGGGCTCCCTCTTTCTCAAAAGCAGCTAAAATGCAAGTGCATGCTACATTTCAGTCAGCTCAGGATCCCTCATCATCCACAGCACTCCTAACAAGGGCTGGCCAAAAGGGGGAAAGGCAGATGGAGACAGTGGCAGACCCTTGTGAGTCTGCAGCTTCCATACTGCTGGCCCAAAGTCCCTTGTCCCATAGATGCTTTGAGAGGTGCAAGAGCTGGAGGGGCCCTTCAGTCCTCTACATGTGAGAACAGCGTTTGGTCCATCTTTTTGATCTTGGGTTCCCAAAAGGTAGCTATTCACAATAAATAATTAGTAACTTCTCCTGTGACATGCAGGTGACTGCAGGCTCCAAGTTGTGTAGCACAAAGGTGAGGAGTGGTTACCCCTCTGTTTTAGCAGGAGACAAGCCTACTGTGTTTTAATGCCTGTCAGATAGCCTGGCAAGCCTTACCCGTGGTGTGGTGTAGATTATGTTTAACAAGCTTTGCAGAATGAATTTTTTTCTTTAAAGGCTGAGAAGCACTCAGGAGGTTATTTTCTTTCAAATTAAGGTACCTTCACATTGTAAGGGAAGCAAAAGGAAAACTCATGCCTAAAACTCTTGTGTTCTCGGTCTTGATGCTTGTTCTTTATTTGGGTCATAGTATGTTGAAATAAGAAGGAAATACATGGTCATGGAAAAAGTTTTATTTTAACCATGCTGAACACTTTTTTATGACTTGCACATGTGAAGTATTTTCCCTATCCTGCTGTTTTTAGAGTGGACTTGAATTTCCATTTCTACATATAGCGAACAAAACAATATAATACTGCCACAATATTAAATGTGTCAGGATTAAAACAGGAAGTAGTCTATCTCTATTGTTTCCATTTTTAGAATAACTAGAGATAGAAATGTAAAAGACCTAAATAACTCCACAAAGTACAAGAATGATTATTTTCTCTTGCATGTTACAACTAAAGGAAACTACTTTGTTCATTACCATGCAAGACTAACTGGGAGTAGGAAGGAGTATGTTCTGCAGGGGAGCACTGTCAGGGATGTATACTATGCAGGAAAGCACTTGTATCTTCATGTTTTACAAACACTTCTGAAAATAACTTTTTTTTTTTCATTGTTGAAAAAGAGCAGAAGGAGCAGTGTTTTAAAGACAAATATATATATATCTGAAATCATATTCTTTCTCATGTATCCCCTTAGGTTTTTTCAGATACTGTTGTTTTACCTTTTCCCAGCTAAAGGTTGAAACATTAGAGGTAATGTCACAGAAGGGTGTCATGCAACTTTGAAAAATATGTTCCACAATGGCAATTCTTGTTTAGAACCTGAGTCAAAGCTGACTGAAGTTACTAGGAAAATTTCATGCTGTCAGTGAACGTGGATTGATGATATTCACAAGGAAGATTTCTGCTTGCATAAAGCAGCAATGGATTCCTTTGACTGTAAGTAGGGAGACTATTCACAACAAAGCATTAATTTGCTCTTGGATTCAGTGTGCAACATTGTCCAGGCCATTTGTTGACTTGTATTTTTCCTGAATGCAGGATTTGGTATTTTTCTTGTGGATTAACTCCTCTTACAGGTAAACAACTTGTATGTAAATGAAATTTTATCTTACTTTGAGAACTTTTTGCCTGAACATATTTTTTTCATATGTCCTTAATCAAAACCTTTTTCAGGCAAATTTTCCTGATATGTTAGTGGAGATAACCTATGAACCTATTGATCAGCCCTCCAAATCATTCCCTACCAAACCCTTTGGCTCAGTCTGTTGAGGGCACTGGCATATGGAAGTCAATAAGAGAATTTTCCAGACACTAGTCTTTGTCTCTAGTATATCTATATGAACTACTTAAAAACTTTTTAAATTAAATTACATTGGTTTTGTTAAAGACAGAGATGTTTTCCACTAAGAACTTAGTTAGAACTGATAGCCACTGACAAACTTTAAAGAAAGTATATTTTGAGAGACCTTGGTGTCCTAAATTATATATTTCCACTTAGGGAATTGTTCAAAAGAGCAGTAATAGTGTAAGCCCTTAGGTGTTACAGTAAGTACATCCATCGTCTCAGAACAGTTGTATTTAATAAAGCTTTATTCCCAACTTCAGAGAGCTTTTAAGATGTTTTCCACTTGGATAACTGTTTTGTTTTGTGAGTTTTAAAGATTCAGTTATTAGTTTAGGGAATTTAAAACCAATGTTAAACCCCAAACTGTAAAATATTGTATCAAATATTTAGACTGGCGTGAGCTGAGTTACATGGAGACATGTAGTAATATTTCTTACACAACACAGAACAACTGTCATGGCACCACTGTTAAATGGAAGGTCACAATATTTTGCACAAAATAACGAGATTTTAGGAACATGTTTAATTTAACTTTGGGTGGTAGGATTGTACAGTGCTTTTTATTATACATTGCCTAATTTTAGCAAGACCTGATTTTGTGCCTTGTAAATATGTCCTTTACAATATAAGAGGAAAAATATAGAGTTTTATTAAATTAATTGATGCAATTAAATTTTGTGAAAAACAGAAGTTGATTTGAAATATGGGAAAATCTGTTCAGTGACTCAGTAGGAAGCTGGCCACCATTCAGCTCTAATATATCATGTATAGAAAGATAAACCTCATTCTACTCTTCCACTTCAGTATAACAGAGAATAGTAATAAATACAAATGACAGACTGACCCTTTTTCCTAACAAACTTTTCAAACTACTTATCAGAAGCATTGTAGTGTTGTTTGTGGGTTAGTTGGTTGGTGTTTTTGTGTTTTTTTTCCAAATAATTTGGGCATAAACAGTCTGAAATTCTGGAGAAGAAAATACTGAGAATACAGTATAGGGATAGCTGCAGATAAGACTATTTGTCTTTTTTTGACTGTAACTGTTTTGATATCTGTGGATTGATTATCACAGAGCATGCTCTTTGTTGCCACAAGTTAGTAATTTTTGATCCATGTTGCTGGTCTTCATAGGTCTAAAGTCAACAGCCCAAATTTCCAAGTTTCTATAGTGTCATGTCTTTAACCCCAGCCAGCAGCTCAGCCCACAGCCACCCACTCCCTTCCCCACCTTTGTGGGATGGTGGGGGAGAACCAGAAGAGTAAAAGTGAGATAAAAACAGTTCAATACATAAAGCAAAAGCTATGCATGCAAGCAAAACCAAACAAGGGGTTCATTCACCACTTCCCGTGGGCAGGCAGGTGCTCAGCCATCCCCAGGACAGCAGAGCTCCATCACATTTAATGGTGCCTTGGGAAGACAAATGCTGTCACTCTGGATGTTCCCCCATTCCCTGCCCTTCCCCCAGCATCATATGCTGAGCATGGCACCATATGGAATGGTGTCAGTTGAGGTCACCTGTCCTGGCTGTGTTCCCTCCCAGCTTCTTGTGCACCCCCATCCCCCTCACTGGTAGGGTAAGGAACGGAAAAGGCTCTGGTTCTCTGCAAGCACATCTCAGCAAAAATTAAAACAACACTGAATTTTCAATGCCATTTCCAGCACAAACCCAAAACACAGCCCCATACAAGCTACTATGAAGAAAATTAACTTTACCCTAGTCAAACCCAGTGTATACAGTGAATTCTTTTGGTTGGCACCTCTGGAGGTTTGGGGTCAGTCATGGTGAAAGCATCCTTCAGTCACTATAGGCTGTCTCCACAGGAAAGGTGGACTTGACCACTCCAGCTCAGAGCTGCCTTTTGCTGAAGAGCAGCTGGCAGTCCCAGGAAGCCTGCTCTGTGCAACCCCACCTCTAGTGGACTGTTTGGTGAGACAAAATGTTCTCAAAAACCTAGTAGGAAATTTCTGCAAGTGAGGAAAATTCCTGTGGTGGACAACACTTCTGTGTGCTTGTTCTCTTGCCTTGGAGCTAAGGCTCCTCTGTGTAGTACGTGAGAGTTGGGCATTGTGAAGGGAAAATGCATAGCAGAAGGCTTAGTTTTTATTCTATTCCCTGATTTGAGTTCCCTCTATTCTTTTCGGAATCACTGGTATTGGACCAAAGGTTACTCTGTTTTCTCAAGATCTCTGGCATGAAGCAAAACAGCAAAGGGCAGCCATGGCACAACTCACTGCTTCAAAACTGTGTTAATTTGACTGCAGTGGAAGTATCAAGAGAGACATTTATTGTGAGCTTTAATTCTCCTTCTCTACACAAAGGCAGCACATAAAATTTTCATCCATCAGGCTTTTTATAAAACAAACAAGAAACAAAATATCTCCATAATAATGTGTTGTATAAACAGGGGATTTTTAGTTCTTCCCTTCCAGTTCACATTTGTCAATAGGCTTATTTCTGGTTTATGGTTGTTTAGTTGTTTTATTTTTTTATAAATGCTTGTTTAAATTATTAAATAAATTACTAAAATGAGGACTAAGTATTTGGGTTCTTTTTAGGGAATAAAATAATCAAAGGAATAAGACAGAAAGTGAATATGTTTATGGTATTGTTCTTTGATGTGCCAAACAATCTTTCATTACAGAAAAGGAAAGAGTAAAAATGCTTTTTGCATTGTTTTGGGTAAAAGCAAATGTAAGGCTTTAAAACATGTTTATCAGGAAATGAATTTGGCTTTCTTTAAGCAATGGCATCTTATTTTAGTACTGAAAGTAGATTTCATCTGAACTTAGTAAAGGTTAGGTCTCTTAAAAGCTTTCTTTTCATCTCCACATCAAAGTACAAATCCAGTTAATTTTGTGAGATTTTGAGAGCACAGTGAAAGTATACTTGTGAGTTGATTCTATAGCTCAGTGTCTTCATAGAAACTTCCAGAGGTTTCATTACACTATAGATAAAACTGGAATCTCAAATGGAATAAATTTGTGGGTATCACAAATAATTTTGAGATTTCACAAAATTTTTGTACTGAATGCTCTAGAAATCATGTTGTGAAAAACCTGAGGCAGGCTTATGTCTCCAGAATTTCAGTCAGGATGTGGGGTAACAATGTTCAAGTCCTTTACAACTTGAATGTCTGAGGCTAGAATGACTAAACACTAGGATACTGCCCAATCTGGTTTGCATCACAAATAATCCAATATTCAGTGGAGGAACCTGAATTCTGTTGTTCTGCTATTGAGCCATTCTCCTGCTCCCATGACTAGAAATTAATCTAACACGGGAGAAAATAGAGACAGGAGTTGGATAAGTGGTAGAGGCTGGCTGTGCAGACCGCTGGTCTGGATGCTCTCCTGAAATACAGAAAATCTGGATTCAGTTTCCTTCTGCATTAAGTCCTTTCCTGCATCTCAGGTGAGCCCTGTTTACCAGCCTATGCTTGATGCAAAGGACATGTATTATGTGTTATCTTGCTTTCTTATCATCTTCTTTACTGACTTTTTTTGCCTGAATCCAGTGAAAACTTTTGAATGTTTTAGTGTTGAGAAATAGAATTTTTCAACAAAAGTATTTTGGGGAGCTTTGTTCTGGATGTCTTTTCTACTGAATTGAATAATTTTCATTCTAATGAAAATTCTTTCATCCAGTTCACTAGCAGAATAATTATGGGGGGAGGTTACCTCTACCTCTCTGCTCCTACTGTGTATCAAAAAGATAACATTAAAGAATCACCCACAAGCAGATCCACTATAAAAGGACTTTTTATTGATTTGCTAGGTTACTATGTAATTTTTCTTGCATGAGAGGAAAAAGATTGTTCTGGATGCATTAAAATCATTCTCTTGCTGTTTGGTTTGCAACAATTTGAAAGCATTTCACACTCTTTCATATCTTTTAAAAAGTAAAAATAATTTAAAATTATTTTTCTTTCAACCTGTTTTTGTTTAATGTGATTGCAAAAACCTTTCAACAATGGAACAAACTTAGATGAAAAGAAATCAGTTTTCTCTCCCCAAAATCAGTCTATCTTTTATCACCTTTTAAAATACTGCATTATTGCAAACAGTAGTCTTAAAGTGGAATTCAAAAAATCTGATTTTGATAATTAAGTTAGCTGATGTGGGTTTTGATCTTTTTTTAAGAGGCATTTGAGGAGGACAAGTTCTTGTAGTAAGAAAATAAGAACATCTTGATCTTCATTGCTGTCCAAAATATCCTATGTTGTTCCAGAGACTACGGAGGAAAAATAGGGTGCAAATTAGGGAACTAGTTTTCCTATGACTTCAGGCACCTAAATAATGTGGATGAATAGCATTCAAAAGGATATCTTAGGGGTGGTACAACAGCCATAGCAGGGGCACTACTATCAAATTTAAAACTTCTCACAAATCACCTTGCTGTTTTTGGTGTCCATCTAGTTTTTCTGTACTTTCCTACATAATGATGAGTTTAGAGGTAGTTGGAAAATATAAAAACGGGTATAACCAGAAGAAATACCTTTGGGTATTACCTGTAGGTATTCAGCAAATGGGTTTATGTTGTTAATTGCTTTGTGCTTAGTACATGAAAGGACTTCACTGAGTAAACAGGGAAAACCGATTTTGTACTCACAGTCCGAATGTTAATGAATGACAGTGATGTTTGGGGCATATATTATACATATAATTGAAAAAGGTACAAGTAAAATGTACGTGGGCATTAAAGTAGTCCTTAATTACAGGAGTTTATCTACCATTGTTTAGATATTCATTAGGTTTTATTTAGCAACAGTTTCTGGACTTCTAGTTTTGGATGCATATTTAGAGATAAAGAGTAGATAATGAAAGACATTTTAAGACCGCATTCTAGAATTTCATGGGCATATTGAAGGAGTTTTTATAGAAATAATTTAAATATGTTGAAGGTACGTAGATTTAAAATCATTTTCATGCATGAGGATTTACAGAAGGAGGCCTTTGGGAAGGAGATGAAAGGGGCATGAGAGCCAGTATGACTGGCAAAACAGAAGGCTTTGAGAAGAACGCAAAAAGAAAAAGATCAGGACAGTTGGGTAACATGGCTGGTTCCTGCTCTCCTGCATAGAGAGATGGTGTCTGGTCCTGTGAAACCATCTGAGAAGTTGGTAGCATTGAATCTGTAACTGACAGGGATGATTTCGGATGTCTGAATTTGATGCCAGTTCTTTTTCCAAGAAATACCTCATGTAATGTTTCAGAGAGCTAGAATAGGTAAACAAATTACAGTATGTATTTTGGGAATGATTTTGCGTTTGAGCTTTGAGAATTTTGTAGCAATTTTGTAAAAGGAGATGAATGAGGCATTTCCTAAACCTTCATGTAAACATAAATGCTTAATATTTTACACAGAACAGTTGTAATTTTGACAACTGTTCTTATTTGTGATGCATACCCTGCATTTTCATGGAATGTACATTTTAACTCCAGATGAAAACTAACAACAAATATTTGATGTGAAAGGTGAAAGTAAGGTAGTAGGAGAGATGAACGAAAGAGGAAATAGAGAAGAGACTAATATAGTAAGCCAGAGGTAAAGCACTGCTGTCCTGAATATCAGCAGGCCAAAGCCTCTGTACTTCAGTCAGTCCTTGGGACTTCTGGGTATGCAGCAGCAGTCAAAACTTTTTCTTTACCTTGTGAATGATTGGCAGATTATTTGAAGGCAAAGCTGATGCTCTATCTAATTGAATGCAAAACATTAGTTTGAAAGTCTTTCCATTGCCCCTTCCAGTTTTGGTAGAGCAGCAAAGGGTAGTGATGTTGAAAAGAACATGCATATTCCATTTGTACTCTCTTTTCATCTAATGGGAAAACATAATTATTTTAGTAGAGATAAACTTTTGTGTTCCCGGGAGTCCTTAAGTAATTTTTGGATTAAATGGCCATACTTCGTTTTCTCTTGTAAGTGGTGTCACTCCACTCTCAATTATAGCTTGTTTGAGTAAGCTTCTGTGTAATGTCAAGTTTTCCCCAATGGCTCTAGAAGGTCAGCAAAGGTCTGCTGTTAATACTTTCCACAACAACTGAAAGGCTTTTCTTGTTTAAACAACAGTCAGAAAGAACACGATTAGATACGATTACCTAATTCTTCTTGTAGTGCTCAATGGCAACTGTCTGAGTAGTGGAACAGTAAAGATTAGAGTTTAAGAAAGATGTTGCTTTGGAGAGTAAGTTTATTGAAACCCTTAAAACAGCAATTGACCTTGCTTAGCTACCTTACATGCTGAAAAAGTGAAAGAATAAAAATTGAGGAACAAAATACTTTTAAGAAAGTACAAGCTGGAAAAAAAATAGATATAGTTCAGAAATTCTAGTAAGATTATCATTTTGGAGAAAGTATAGATATTGACACAGTGGACAGGACAAATGAACCTCTGTAGTCTGGTGCCCTGTAATTGACAATTGCCAGAAATGACATATATACAAACATACTTGTTTATCAAAATAGACTTATGTTCTAAATAGTCAAGTAATTACTTTGAGCAAGGCAGAGATGTTTCAGACAAGCCGAGAAAAGCTCCTTAAGTTCTGACTGCTACCGGCTGGTTGGATTCCTCATGTGTTACTTAATTTGATTCTTGATATAGTTGTTTTCATTGATTCTTATAAACTAAATTGAACTAAAGGAAAGCAAAAACCCCACAAATATAAGAACAATCTTGAAACAAAACACTGTTTCAGTCAAGAAAGAGATATCTGTTTGGCATAAAGCAGATTTTAATTTTTCCCTACTTTAATTTTTCCTTATGACCATTTAATGAAAGCAATTTCTATGCCAATGTCTTCTGATCTTTCTATACTTTCTCAATAACCATTCATGTGACCTGCCCATGGTCAAATACTGTTGTTTTCCCAGTACTCTCTAGATCTTTCTGAAGCATCAATTTGTTTCCCTATTTTAATCTTTAGTTTCTTATGCACTTGAAAGTGGTATCATTACCCATACTTACTTCTCTGGATATTTCTCACAGTCTTAATATCAGCACTGAATTTGTACACAGTTTCTTATTTTGCAGTGATTTAATGTTCCCTGGCTCTTAGAGTAAGATAACTGCTTTCTATATTTCTAACAAAAGTAAACAGGGACAAAGCAAATAATTCCAAGTGAGGATATATCACTTATTTCTACAAGGATGTTATAATATCAGCTGTAGATTTCTTTGAGTTTGAGGAAGTCAACATTTTTCCCCTTTTAAACTGATCTTTTTTCAGTTGCATTTTTGTGCTGTTTTTCATCTGATCACTTTGGGATTACTCTTCTTTTCTTACAAACAAGTCCTCCTGGCACTGCTGGCCACAGCGGAGAGAGAAACAGAGCCAGAATGCCTCCTGTGTTTTTCCCTTCTGACTCCTTTGAAGGCATCCAGCTTCCCACAGAGAGCATGTAAAAAGCTGTCTCTGGGCTCCTTACAGTGAGGAGCTGTTTGCCACTCCAGTACTGAAAGAAACCAGGCATGATGGTCTCCCACAATTAATCACCAATTCAGGTTTTTATTTGTATTTTAATGTTACGATTATCAGGAGGATGTATAATATTTATAATGCCCCAATGATTTTTTTCCTAATTTTTGGTTTTTAATTCAGATGCTAAGTTCTTAACTGATAGCACGTAGCCAGCTGCTGTCAGGGAAAAGTGGAAGTGCTTATTTAGTAGTACCACACATGGAGCGAAGTTCTGTGCTTTCCTCTGCGATCTTGCCCATGTGCTTCAACCATGAAGTGGAAGGACCACCTGTAAGAGGGAAAGAGCAGACTGTGCCTTGTGTCTGGGCCATTCCTGAGCTCGCCCCTAAGACTGCTGAGGGGAGCACTGGCACCTGCCTACCAACAGCAGCGCTTGACACACCAACTCATTTTACATAGGCTGCTGCACACCTGTCAAATGGCAGTAATTTTAATTTACTGTCAACTAGAGATGTGAGCCAGATATACAGCAAATGACCCAGCAGGGCAAACCTTCAGATCACCTTTCCAGTCCCATGGGCCAGCTATTTCTTAGCAGTAGTTTCTCTGCATTTTAAAGACATCGACATGTGTTAAACAAAACCAAATGGAAAAAATGGATTGGGAATGCAAATCCCTTTAATACTCATCTGGCAATTCTTCTCTGTGTTGTGATTTAAAAGGGAAAAGGACAGATCACTTTAGTATTATTAAAATTTGTGTGGCATACTGATGTCATGGGATTTTAGAGATGAATGATATTTCTTCTTCCACATAGTCATTTGTGAAGTTACAGGGTAAAAACATCCAGTTGAAAGGCTTTGACAAGGTAATGAGAATTACTTTCTGTAGTAATAGATAATTTCTCCTCATCACAGTAACATTTCAAGTGATCATATGCACCCATGCATACAAGCAAACCCTTTTTATTTTTCTGTGTGATCTGAATGGTAAGGTTAGTAAAAAGCAAAAACTATTTTCATTTGATTCTTGTTGAGACTTCAATGAATACAATTATTCATAATTTCACTTTTATCAAACAATAACTATCTGTGTGGATTTCTACAACTACTCTTCATGCCAAGCGTTTTGTTGAGTGAGAGCATATTTAGTTTTGTTTCAAAATAGTTGCACATTAATGCATGCTATTTCTCTAAAATTCTGTGCAATCTAGACTATCTGTACATGTGAGTGAATAGATCCATGAACCAATGAAATTCTGCACGTATCTTGTTTCTGCTTAACTTGGAGTGATCTGTATCTGTAGAGATATGTGTAAGTGGACACTGCACACAGTGCATCGCTCTAAAGCATGTGAATTGGGACAGTAAAGAAGAAAAATTCCAAGTATTAGAGAGCTCTGGCTTTAAACTCATCCTAAGAGCTGACATTAATGTGATTAAGCTGGACCACATTCTCAAAGCCCATGCTGTTCTTCTCATGTGATCTGACTTATTGGTAAGACTAGTGGTTATCTTAATGCTGCAATTTAGTCTAAAGGCTATCCATTACATCACTAACTGTGTCAGTAATGGGCCTGATACATGTTATATCATGGGAGCATGTGAAGATTATGTCTGTTCAAAGAAAATGCAGTCAGTGGGTTTTGAGGAGCTGTCACTGTCACAAGAAAGAAAATGTCTTTCTGCATTTGAGTACTTGCCCTGAAGGAAAAAAAAAAATATTTCCCTCCACAGTGAATCTTGCTCTCCACTGAGGAGAGAACACATACTGCACAAAGGCGTGAACTCTCAAATGGCATTTTCCAGTTTTCAACATTTGGTCTTTCATTGTTCATGAAGGAGGATAAATTATATGTTGTGTTTAACTGTCATCTTTTGTATCTTTCTTGACTTCTGACTATACAAATGTTAACATGAATACAAAATTATCAGGAGAATATGCAAATGGCAAAGTTTGTCCTGGAGACAGAACATAGCTTCTGCTTTAAGAAGTATTTGCTTTCAGTTAGTGATGTGCAGGTCCTATATCTGCAAAGCTTGTGCAAACAATTCAGAGAGCTGAAAGATGTGGGATGCTACAGAAAAAACCCCAAATATGAATCAACTTGTCCAAAGAATTACCACCATAGATCCATGAGGATAATCTTCACTTACAATGACTACCTAGGCTTATTTGGCTTCCCAAGTTTTTTAGCATTTTGGCATGACTTTCAAATTCTTCTTTTGTTTTCTTTAATAAACCAGGTCTAGATGTGATGTGTTTTCTACAGGTACATAAAAATAGGAAGTATGTTGTGTTCGTTTCTTTCCTGTCATAAATGTATGGCAGTCTTTGTTCTGTGGAGGGATCAGAAATGGGAAGAAAACTTCCCCAAAGCAGCCACAGTACAAAGGTGGTGTTTTGGCATGGTGGTGTTCTGGCATGGTAGTGTTCATCCCTTGGCATCAGTGATGACAGAGCTCATTCCTGTCTCTGTCAGTGTAGCCCTGCATTATTCATACATGCAGGACTCTGAACTTGGGGCCACTGCATGATCTGTACCACACTGCATGTCCAAACAATTCACCAACCCACAAAGATTTTCTTCCCTGGAAGAACCTGTGGGATGCTATCATGAGCCAGATCCATTTTTGCTGCAAAGGGATTTGTAGCTTGTTCCACAGTAATGCTTTTATCTGAGGTGCCACAGCTTAAAAGACATTGGTGAATTAATTATAAGTTGGCTTCAGTCAGTGAGATTGCTGAATGGTCCTCCGCACATGTGCTTTATAGAGCAAACAGGATGTGTTGACTTCTGCAGAAACAGCTCTTTCCTCTTTAATTTTGGAGGGAGATGTTTTATCTGCAAGTACTCTGTCTCTGAAAGATATGAGCTGCTGTGTGCAGTTTTCTTCTGTCAATTGACTTCTGAAGGGTGTTTCTGTCTGGAGGTAGTCTTTGGTAGTATTTATATTTTTGAGTTTGAAAGAGGAGATGCATGTTTTCACTATTTTTTGGCTTAATTTCTGTCACTCTCAGGATTTGCAATGTTTTTATAACATTAGAGTATGCAATGTCATGGGGGAGAACCCACTTCTACCAGCTTCTATTATCAGTCGGCTTTTAGGAGAGCTCCGCGCCTGCTTGTGTCTATGAAGGCATTACGAAAACAGTGAGTTAATAGTAAATATCAGGCTTGTCCATGGGGGGAAAAATCCCCACCAAAACACAACCCAAACCCACCACACATCATTTGCAGTGGTTTTCTGAGAGAGGCAGCTCTGATGGATTGACCTTTAAATGATGGGTCCATGGGCCAGGTGCTGTTGGTGCTGTGACATCACAATGAGCAGCACAGCGCCATACGCAGAAACAGTGACATGCAGTACTTGTGCAGGAAGCTTTCAATCCTCTTTCACTCCTGTTAGTCATTCAGGATGATAACAGGAGACATGTACCACTACCACAGTGTGCTGGAGAAAAGGTAGGTTTTTGACATGCTGCCAGACACTGTGGGTAGTAAAGATTGGTTGGTTATTTCCCCCCGATGCGAGCAGCTGAATGCAAGCTCTATTAAAGACAAAAGCAGGACAAAGGAGGAAGAGGCTAGACAAATATGATTTGTGTCTGTTTCTGCTCACTTGTAGGTGTGGACTTTCAGATGTAAATACAATAAAGGGAAAATAGAAATGAGAAGAGAACAAAGATGTCTGTCAACGTGACTTCTATGACAGATTTTTCTTGCTGTTCAGCAACGATTCTAATTCAATTGCTGGCTGCTGTGAAGGAGATGAGATGCCAGAAGCAGAAGCGCTGCAAACCAGAACAAAAAATAATTACTAGTAGAAATGTGCTGCAAATAATTCCCTTGAAAATACAGTTGCATTGTTCTTCTAGTTTGCTTAACCCCCAAATATTTTTGTTTTCTAATCATTGAATCGAAATGCATTTCAGGGGAATGAAACGTTGCACCTGATGATATAAGAAATGTCTGAGCAGTTATGCACGACCTGATACCATTATATTCAGGAGATTTGCAAACCTAATTTTCTTGAAAAATCTTCAGACGAAGCTTTTTAGAGAGAGAGCAAGGGGGGAGGAGAAAAGCAGGGAGAAGTCTGTCTGGTTTGGCAGGGAGAAGTGTTTGTTTTGTTTTGGCTGTTTAGTTTGTGCTCTAAAATCAACTGACATCTAAGCATGTTCTGAAGGTGTTTGGTTTTGGTTTTTTATTTTTGCTTTTCTTTTTTATTTTTTTATCAGCACCTGTCTACTGCAAACTGGTACCTGGATATATTTTAGACCGACAAAACCAGATGAAACAGGAGTGCCCTGGTTGTATTTTAGTGCTCACACAAGACAGGCTGCCTGTGACTTGGCTGAGGACTCTGACTAGAGCTCATCATTATGGCAGCTGTAGGGACAGAAATGTGCCAAATTTACATCTAGAAAAACCTTCTATTAAACACAAAAAACTGTACATCAGTCATGTCTGGAAGTACACCTACTGATAGAGAATAATGCTTGAACCGTTGTATAGTGAAATGGAGATGGAGACATGAGGCGGTGGGTGCCTTCTTCATATCTTCATGGGAATTGTTCTTTAGATGGTCCAAAACAGTTGACTGAGTAGACTGCCAGATAAGAACCAAAATATACCAGTATAAGGGGTAGGTTTTATTCTCACCATTTTCCTGATTGGACCAGCAGATGGAAATGGAGATGTGATCATTTATCTTCAAAATTGCCCTAGTAATCTGCAGTGTTAGCACAGATTACGTTATAATTGCTAGAACTGGAATAAAAGAGATTGCAGCATCTGTAAAGCTAGTGGTAAATTTAAAGGATATAAAAATCAGCTCCATGTCAGGGGACATTCTCACTAGTATATTACATTTCATGTACACAAATGTAGCGATGAAAGAGCAGAAGCTTATGACAAACATCATTTGAATTTTATTGCTGATTTTTTTCTCTGCAGCTGGTCTAGAGAAGTTGCTATAAAATACAGCCCTCACAGCCCACGCTGTTGCAGCATGGCATTGTGCAGAATCCAGCCCCAGATAATGGGCTCAATGGCACAGTCTTGTCACTGCTATGGAATGGAGTTTTTTTTAAGTGTCCCTCCTTATAGTAAATTGGGAAATAAAAAAAATTCATAACTTCAGTCTCTAAATTGTTTAATTTCACAGTAACGGACCTGAGTTTCTAAGCTACAGGCAGTAAAAGAAAGACAAACTGAGACTAAAATTAAAATAAATTTATGCACTTAATAGATTAATTAAGGCCAGGATTTCAGTCACACCTGCTGCAGAACTGGGTTTGTCAGATGCTTACAGCAACAAAAGAAGTATATGGATCCTGATTAACTGCATGTAAATTCAGAGAGAAATTTTAGTGCAATGCACCTTGTACCCTTTGATACAAGCCCATTCTCCATGTGAGCTGCTGGGCTGGTTTTATGTACCATGACCTTGCAAAGCTGTCAGGTATGTTGTCATACTGGTGAATCACACAAAAACTTTCAGAGAGTAATGATTCAAGTGATGAGGGTTTTCTTTAAACCTCAAATGATAAGCTAGAGCTGCTCAACCTAAACTACAGTGTTATAGGTATACAAAGAAACCCTCATCTTTAAGGTCTGTGTTCTTCTGTCTGCTAAGAAACCAGTCATTCACGGTTGAAAATACTAGAGTATATTATCATTTCATCTTGCCTTTCACTCTGGTGTTTTTCAGGAACTGTTGAAAATTTCAGAGCTAAATTTTGTTCTCTGTTCTGCCACAGACTTGCACAGAAGTTTCCTAGTTTCACTTTGGTTTTGGTGAGGAAAAAAATTGCCCTTATAATAGCAACAACTGCAGTGTTAGGAACATAGAAGGGCACAGACTACTAAAACTGCAAAAGATATAATAGACTGAGATATAGGTGAATACAAAATCAGCACTGTTGATTACATCCTCAGCTATTTTACCACACATTTATCATCATCAGAAAACAACAAAGGGAGCTGTTGAAAATAATACAAGCCAGTGTTGTTATTTTGTGTGCTGTTCTCAGAGCCATACAGCTCTGGAAGAAATCCAAATAGTAACTGAATTGAATAACATTCTGCAATTCAAAGAGATTGTGATGGGAAATGGCAGGAGCTAATGAAATATGGTACAAGTTTAACAAACACCATTTCAAGATGGGATGTTATTGCACAAGCAGCAGTAAAAACTCTTCATAGAGATGATGAGCAGAGTATGACTGCAGTAACACTCTATTGCAGGGGAATGACATTTTAATTTAGCTGACTTGGCAATACAGAGGGTTAGATTTTGCCTGTTGCTGAAGGCTGCACCCCTTGCTGTAGCAGGAGACCTCGTCTGCTGCTTAGTCTGAAGACAGTGGCTCTTTGCTCTCTGCCTTTGTGAGTGGTGAGTCTCGGCTGGGTGTCGTGGCTGTATCCCCTCTAGTTTCTGCTCTTCTTAGGGAGTTGGATTACAAACTGGCTACAGCCTCTTTCCATTATAGCATAACTAACTGCAGGACTCTGCTGGAGCACATTTCAGCAAAACTGATTGTTAAAATCACAAGATGATTTCTGAGCCAGCTGTTAGAAAACATCTTGGGTAAGCTTTGCTCCTGGCAGACCCCGTCTCCTCCCTGAAAGCTGTATCTCCATACTTAAGTAACAGGAAGGTCGTCTTTCCGCTACTTGGGCACGGACCCAAAAGCATTCACTCTGTTGTCTGTCCTCGAGTCCCTGTGTTCCCTGGCATCATGGCCCTGCTGCCATCCCCAATGATTGGCAGGAGCTTCGCAGCTCATCTGGATCATAGATGTCTTTAGCTGGACTTTTAGCTTTATGCTTTGTAGAGTGACAAATATAATTTGGTGCCATAATCTCTGGAGGCTCATGTTGAAACACCTGAAAGGCTCCTAATTTTCAAAGAATGCTATGTACAACCAGCTGCAGAAAATTATGTTTCTTAAAAGCATGTGAAGCCGGGAACTGAGAATAGTGAATTCACTAGTCAGCTGCGAAAGCCATCTGAAGACTTTCATACAATAAAAATAAAATCCTCTTGTAGTCCTTAGCATTCTGCTAATGATTTTGCTTTATATTTTGAAAAGCTCACTTGTGATAATTTGAAAATCATGTGTTTAGAAAGGACAAATTTCAACAGTTTGCTTCCTGTGCGTAAATGGACAGATCCTGCCATCATCATTTCTGGCAAGATTAGATGACAAAGTACATGGGTGGTCTGTGCTTTGAAGAAAGGGGGAGAAGTAATTTTCTTTTTTGTTTTTTTTTTTAGAGGTGTGACAATGGTGTTCACTGCTTAGAGAATTAAACCACCAAATGTTTTGGTTTGTTTGTTGTTTTTTAAAATTGGCGAATACCTAAAATGTATGGAATGAAACCAAATTGTGCTGCTTGCCGTTGTCTCTGTTGTGCATATGTCTGGTACTCTGGTGCACGCTAGAACATCAAAGTAGCATTTCTCTCTTTTTGACATAGAACAAACAGAACCACTTTTACTCTGAGTCATCAGACAGATGTTGCTTTGGTGACAACATGCTACATACATCCTAGCTACAGCACATGTAGGTTGTCTTCTCCGACATCTACACAAAGCTGAAGTACATTTGCTCCAATAATACAGTGAAGGAAGCAGTAACCAGCTGGGAAGACCAGATGAAGCATGGAGGAAGAATAATGATTTATTCATGATCCTCCCTGTTCACTGTGACCTAAACTGGATACCAATTAAAAGATCGAAAAACTCAGCTTGAAAGAAAAATGGATTTATCTTTTTAGGTGACTAGTGAATGGATGACTATAGGTGGAGGATGGCGACCAGGTCAAGATTAAAGAAACTATTTAGGTTCCTTAACTTTAACTGAACCAGAATATATTAGGCAAATAATTTGGAATTGCAAGTCCAAACATTTTAATTTGGACTCTGGAGTAGAGTTAAGCAGGTGACCTGATAAGTCATGAAATCTATGGCTGCAGGAGGGAGTGTTGGAGCACATTTGAGCCCTTACTGTTTAAAATCAGTGCAAGAGTGGATCCGAGGGTAGAACTCTGCAATTTCCTTTGTAACCCTTATGGAGAGAAGCTGACACAGAGCTGTTAACAATTATGTACATACAAGGGACTAAAGAAAAAGCTCTGAGACTGCTGTAGGCTTAGTTACTACTGCAACCTCATTTTCAGAAATAAAAAGAGGAAATCAGAGGAGATCTGTGAATTCTTTGTGAGTTGTCTACTCCCTTGGGCTTAATCTCAGTTACATCAGAGCAAAGTTGTCTCTTACATCAGTTTTAGATAAGGTTGGCAGTATTTTATTTCTACTTTGAATTGCTTTCCAGTGGTTGCAAAGGCAAGAGGAAATCAAGCTTCAAGGCTTCCTCTCTACAAATGCTAACCATAAGAATACTGTCTAGCCAGTTTTGTTGGTCTCTATAATTACTTAAAGGAGTCCGTCATAAACATGAAGTAGGTGTAAATCTCTAACATTTCACACTCACCATTCACACAGATGATGTTTATTTTGCACATAATATAAATGAGTCTAAATAGCTCCTGAAGCAATAATGTCTCAGAAAACCAGGCTCTCTGCTACAGTGGCTGATAATGACTACCTAACCTTTACTTGAGTACAGCCAAATTTCTGAACTGTTCTTTGTCCAATAAATGAAGCTTTACAATGCTGTGTCAGTCACAACACTATTTTTTGTCAGTGAGAACCTATTAGTTGCTAAAATGATTCTTTCCCAGTAATTTTAATTTAGACAAGAAAGTAACAAATATAGAAAAATGGAAAGACTGTCTAGAATAAACAATGCCATGTCTTAGGATGTAGAAACAGAGCTGAATTACCACACACTTATTTGTAATTATGCATGCGGATAATCACCACCCTAAAGTACTCTGAAACACCTTGTTTAGCATGTATGTTTAGCCTTAGCAAAACCTCAGCCTCATTTTTACTGCTATATCACATTTGTATATGGTTTCTTGTAAGTGTTAGCATGTATTAGGATGACTGTCAGCAAGACTGTGTAGACTGGAAGCAGTTAGTGTTGCTTAACCAGTGTTGTCAAACCATATGTCATAAAAATATTATGGTCAAATCTAAACCAGTGAGAAAAGAAGTGCTAGAGTATAACAAAGGTCTTTGCAGTACAGCCTGCAGAAGTACGGGCCTCTGCAAGTATGCTTTGCAGAGTGCTAAGCTGCTTTGCTGGTGCTATTTTGATATCTTGCCAGTGCCTTGTAGATATGAAAGCCATGTAAAACATGCTGCTGGGATGAGCTTCTGTTAGCCCAGTAATCTGGGAGCATGATAGTTTCCTTATCATTGTATTTTCCTATGTGATTTTCTAATGTATGAAATATTACAGGGAAACACAGTTGGGCTTTCATTTGTTTACCACTGCAGGTTGGTCTGCTCTGTCTCTTGTGGATATAGCAATGGTTGAAACACAGGCATGCTGTTGTGCAGGTCCACACCACATGATATGGGTATTTTCTCCCAAATGCTTATACTATAAAAGAGCATTGGAAAGATCATAATCTATCCCATGCTGCATAAATAAAAATAGAGCTGTCAAAACATTTTGGATATTTATCTTTATGATAAAGAAATCACCTTTCTCTCTAATTTTTCTTTCCCTAAACAAAGAAAAACAGTTACTGTTCATTTTTTAACTTTCTACCCTTCTTCAGAAGTAAAAGATGGCGGGGGAAAGAGCAGAGTAGAGAAAAAGTGGGGGAAGTTTGCCATGCAAGAAAAGTAAAAATTATTCTCATTTTAAAAGCTTGGGAAAAAGTCAGCTAATCAAAGTCTTTAGAAAATATAGAGGAGACCAGAAGGTTTATTATTATTCATGGAGTTTTCCTGTTTATTTAATAAACTGAATAAGCACTACACATTACCTCTGCTTAGTTTTATCAATGCATCATAAGGTGTTGTCCAGTGATTACTCTTAGTTCTACTTCTAACAAAATTAAGCTGTTCTTTCAAAGACTGTATAGTAAAATATGTCAAAGATCTAGGCTTTCTACAGGACTTTTCATCAGCCTGCCCTTTAGGAAAACAGTCTGCCCAAAAAGCAAAGTGTTTCATAGTAAACAAGGGAAGATTGAGATCTGGAGAAAGGAGCCGAGAAGGGAGATGTTTTCCTTCATGCCCAGCAGTTGCTCTCCTCCCCAGACTCAGGAATTTGAAGTCTAGTAATGAAAGTGTGAACGTCTGAGGTGCCTTGAGTGCTTAACTTGATAAAGTGCTTAGCCAGCTCCAAACATGGGGAAGTACAGGTAAGCCACATCATCTAAGATTTACTCTTCAGGTACACGACTGGGAAGGTATAATATTTTTAAAATATCTGTTGGATCTCTCTGGAGACTTGTATGTAGAGATATATGGAACAGTCCTTCTGGGTGTTAGAAGTTTGATTAGCTCCATAATGTGTTTCTAACACTGGTGGATGGTGCCTATCTGAGGGGACATGCACACATGTGCCTATAATCCTTAGTTTTCCCAGTAACAGGAAGAGATCTCTTTCACTTTTGGTTACGGTGATGTTGATAAACTGTTGCATAGGCTACTCATAAACAACATGAGGAGAAAGAAGCACACTAAGGATTGCACTAGCTCTGTATTATAGAACAGCCTACAGACCTTTAAGAGGACTTCAGCGGTTATTAAATAAACCTGTAGAGTTAAATAGACAAAAAAAATCAATTGACATGTACGCAAGATGTCCTCTGTCTGATGGATTAGGATTTATATATTTCTCTTCCTCCTCTCCTGGGGAGAGGACTACAAGACGGTGCAGAGAAAAAGGAATTGCAGAGCTCAGGGACCCCAGGAATGCTTGAGACTTGCAATCTTGTAGCTGATGAAGCAGCTGCTCCAGTCTATTACTATACTTATATGTCTGTCTGCTACTAATAAGAACAAAATTTAGCAGGAAAAAAAAAAAAGGATAATTTCAGAAGAGAATGTTTTTCTATCTGTTGCTGCTTGAAGCAAATCAAGTACTGAGATTTAGTGGTCTGTTATACAGATTAGCCATATAACATTTCTTCTTCCTTTCACCATATGTGTCTCATATTTTTCTCTTGTTGCTGATAAAGTGGCATATAACGTAACAAGAAGGTGTGCTACAGCATTTGTTTGTCGGCCACCTCTCCAGTAGAATATAATAAGCATAACAAAGACAGCAGAACATGACACACAGCTTTCTGTATGCTGTTGTGTTGATCCAGCATCTGTCAGTTTCTGAGAAATTAAAGCCAAGCGCCAGAATTTGAATTGGGGCTCAGAATTACAGCAAAATACATGATTTTGGGTCTCATTGTGCTCAGCAGGGGTCACGCTCCACAGCAGATGTACCAGAGGGAAAAGAAAACAGATGTAGGTGTGGAGAAACTTGAATCTCTGCACAGTGAAGCTGCTCCACATTGCTGGTGTTATATGGTGTTATATATGGTATTACAACAACATTATGGTGGGGTGTTGTAGTTCAGTTGTTATTAGTAAGTGTCATTGTGTGCTGATTGCAAGCACTCAAGTGTTCAGAAGGGGGAATCAAGGATACCAAATGGGGAAAAACAATACACAGGAGTCTAATATCCTTAAGAGGATAAATTATCTTTTCCTTGAGAAAGCAGAAAATGTTAATGGCTAAGTCTGCCAAGACATTTTCTAATAGAAGTAAATAAAGATGCAAAAGATCATTCCAGTCCTTTTATGTGCAATTATAAAATATCACTTCTTACTGATCTCTGAGATCTTGGCATGACAAACTGATTGACTCAGTGTAGAATATTCCAGTGGGTTTATGGCTGGTGAATCAGGGGAAAGGTTATTTTTGGTTTTAAAAAGAGCCAAAATGGAACAGAAATGAGCTGATAAGTATGTGTCTTTCTGGAGTCTTCTTGGGATTTACTGGGGCTTGGCTTTTCATTGTATGTGGAATTGTTTGTACAGTCAGTAGTTACCCAAGTATTGCCCAAGTTACCCAAGTATATAGACCTGTGCTGTGCCTGCCATAGGATGGCTGCCAGCTATCTGAAGAATTTTGGATATAATAAACACAGCTCCTATCAGGGTAGCCCCTCCACAGACACTACAGTTCCAGGTGTTTCATAGATCTCTCCAAACACTAAGTAAAAAATTGTGTTTTGAACAGCTTCAGCTTATGCTCCTTCTTCTTCAGCTGTTTTGGTAAGGCTGGTGAGAGGCTCCTGTGCTCCACCAAAAAACCCAGGCAGCTGAAATGGCCTTTGGTATTTTTGGGTCAGATCTTATGTACATTTTACAGCAATCTGGTGGCTGTGTAAGCCTTCTCTGGTGGTTGCTTTGAATACATTTTCCATAAATACAGAAACTCCATTAGCAGGATAAGCAAAACTCAGAAGTGTGAAACAGTTACACACAAAAGATAGTCAGGATCAACACCCTACCAGGCTGAAAATGAATTTTCTTAATGTTTTCTGTAAGACGTAAGAGAGTCTCTGGTAGGTAGATAGGGAAAGACTCAACAGCTGTGCCTGGTCTGAACCATGATGTGGGTCCCAGACAGCTGGTCCCCTGGGGAGAGGGGACTGCAGCAGGGCAGGCACACAGGCCAGAGCAGCCCAAAGATGCAGTCTGAAATACGGCTGCACATTTTAATCCTGGGCCCAGAGCTCAAATCTCTATATTCATGAGAATACTGATGCAGGTGTTAAACTCTCCCAGGAGAAATCTGCTAGGTCTACCACTTTCTGGGTGGTTGGTGCAGCAGGTCAAGATGATTTATTATACGTAAATTAAAGCTCCAGATTTACTACTACAAAAAAATTCTACCTTAAATGGAGCAAAGCGGCAGAGGTTGTGAGGTGTGCCATATTCTTACTCCAGCAGGAGGATGAATTCCTATATCTTTACTGTAAAATGACAGTGATCTGTTCCTGACCAGGGGAAAGTTTGCACTGGTTACTGGTAGTAAGATTTGCTCAGTAGTTTTTTTCAATAGCTTAATAAGCCTCTTCCCCATCTTACCCCACTGAAGCTGAAATTCATGTAAAACATGAACTAATGATGGTGTGGAACAAGCAAACCAAAACCACTAATTATGCTATAAGATGTAGATTTTAATGACAAGAAGTGGGATTTTGACAGTTTCTGTCAACTAAACTGAATAATATTACATGTGAGTTGCCAACACTGTTTAAAATCTTCTGTCAGAACCTCTTAGGCTTGTGTCAGGTAATGCAAACCTTGTGAATGGCAAGTACCACCTTAGAGCTTCTGAACAAGAGAATGAGGAGTCACTAAATGGAAAGAGCTTAAGGGAAGGGGCAGAACCGTATGAAAAGCATTTATGAAGCAGAAACTCTCCTAAGGACGCTGCTAATGTTAGAAAACCTCTCTGCAGTCTCAGAGGGATTGTACAAATGTTCATACTAGTTGCTTGTCTGTTTTGATTCCTAAACGCTATTTAACCATGCAGTCTGGGGACTAGAAGCCTTATGTGTTGCATTTTTCTCTAAGATGCTTTTCTAAAGATACATTTCTTGCTGTAAGCTAGAGGAGCTCTGGAGCCACTTTACTCCAAGAACAGTGTGAAATAGATGTCAGGCTGAAGCACACCTAAAAATTTGTGTAAGGGTCATAACTCAGAAAAATACAAATAATACTGTAGCCCCTTTTTCTCTGAAGAAGTCACATAAGGGACTTTTTAAAGAGTAAGTATGATCTAGATTGCTGTTAAAGTGAATGGTTAAGATATCCAATGGTTTCAAAATGAACACAGTTTTGCATTATGCAAAGTTTTGCAGGATAGGGCTTGGTGATTCAGGCTTAATTGGGATTGTATTTTAGTTTATTTAAAATGTGGATGAAAAGAAAAAAGATTCAGTAGTAGTGGGGGTTGCAATGTACTCAGCCTCACACTGACAAGCAAGATAAATTCCCTTTTCAGCAAACTGGGCACAACACATTCCCGCACCATCTGATCATAGTTGAGTTATCTGGCTGTTAATATGGTCCTATATACCCTTCTTACATTGAATGACGTTTTCCCCATAGCCTTCCAGCTGTAGAGCTTTTTGAAAGCAGGCTGTCACATCCTGCAATGAAAGAGCCAAGGTAAATGGAGTGTGAGGTTAACCAGATGTCCAAGAAGACTGGCTAGTGATGGCAAGGCAAGTCATAGTAAATTCTGGCTAAGATAGGAAGTTTGGTGTCAGGGCATCATGAAAAAGAAAGGGAAAAGGGCAGTGCTATCTCATGGTCAGTTAGTCTTGTATCCTGTGTCAAAAGGAGGAATGTGTGGGAGAGGTAAGGAAATGGGAGGAAAGTATCAGTACTTCCTTGTAAGCTAGCTCAGCTGGCCTGTGGGTGATGCTGACAGTGATCCAAGTTACAGGGAGGAGCTCTTCTCTTGGGTGTCACTGATAAAGCAGGATACTTCATGGTTTGATTCTTCCACAGCATGTCCAAGGCACCTCCTCACATGATCTCTTTCATTTTAAAAGCATGTCAGAAATGCTGTATTCCACCATGCCTAAAATGTTTCATATGTCTTGAATCCAGTATACCTAGTCTGAATCTTCATTGGGCAGCACAACTGGAAATCAAGTTGAATGCCTCTCAGAATTTAATATGACCCAAGTAAAAACCTTTCAGGCTTATGCAGACTTTTCTTGTCTTATGGATGCTGTGAATATTCAG
Organism: Sclerurus mexicanus; assembly: GCA_013396755.1. NCBI lineage: Eukaryota > Metazoa > Chordata > Aves > Passeriformes > Furnariidae > Sclerurus > Sclerurus mexicanus. Next base: position 2,076,724 of record VWZF01000181.1, on the reverse strand, counting down.
AGGAACAGCAGCCCATTTGGAGGTTCTCATGACTGTGGGTTCATGATGTATGGGATCCCATGATCATAATATATTTCCCCTGAGAAATACTAAAACTGGGGGTTTTTTTCAAACTAGGTTCTTCTGGTAGGATTTTAAATTCACATCTGAGTGCCCCACATGCAAGTTTTAACTTGCTTTTGTGGAAGGTCATAACTTGAGAAAAACTTAAGTTAACTAAGGTGCCCAAATCTGTTTTTAGGTGGAAAATTTGAGGCAATACTGAGTAAATAACCATTTTTGAAGCTTTATGTAATCTTGAACTGTTTAAAAAATAATTCCATAAGCATGTGTTTAGACTTATTAGCTGAATAATACCTAAGTAGCACCCTTCTGAAGTCCCTTTATGTAACCATCTTGGAAGAGTACTGCTCCTTGCCTGCCCGTAACCTCATTTGTAAAATCACTAGTGTGACATCACTACTTGAGAATGACATAACTCTTTGTATTAAAGAGCTCTGTTACCAGAAGGGTAGATAATTATGTGTTTCATTGTATTATATCAACACAAACAAATACTTACTGGCTACTTACTGAAATGCTATCAAGTGCAGATCATTAGTTTATGCAGTGTTTATGAGATCACCACAAATACCAATTAGTATGGCTGATGAAGAGGACATTATCTGTGGAACAGTGTTTGCCACCCCTATTCACAATCCATAATGGTCTAATCAGTCAGTCTGAAGTGCTGTGAATAAGGGAGCTGATCCTGGTTCTGTTTCAATGGCTTTATATTGTTTTCGGAGTTGCGTAGCACTATCACAGTTAATGAAGCTATACCAATTTACACTGGCTGAGGAACTGGTAAATGCTATGTAGGAGAAATCAGTCAAGTTCTTCTCCTGTTGTCCTAACACTCAAAGTTTCTCGGTATGAGAATGGCAGCCATGAATATACAAGTTAAGGTCAGACAATGGCCAGAAGAGCAGACGTACAGGTTTTGGCAATTTCACTGGTTTTTCTCCAAATATGATTTCCAGACGTAATCCCTTTGCTTTATTTCTTCCAAGAAGTATTTGGAGAAGTTTTAAAATATTTTATTGTCTTAGTTTTTACGGGTCCAGTGGATAAAAACAGTCCATCTTTACCAAGCGTACATTGTAATATCTGACTGCACTGTGGCAAAGCGCTGCAGTTTTATTTTTATTGCCTTTTCTAAAATTGGTATAAACCATAGAAACTGAAAAGCCTTCTTGGGAAAGGGGGTGATAAAGATAAAAGAAAGCAGTATTTAGTTTTCTCTCCAACCAGTTCCAAATGTGCCACTGTGCCTATTACATCCCATAAACACCAGGGCAAAAGCACCAGCTGCTCATTACTCTCAGAGGAAATGCTATTTCCTCTCATTTTGGCACAAACTACCCCCCAAAAGGAAAACAGCCCTAGTGAACTGCAGCTAAACATGAAGTCTTTGTAATGGCATTATATTGTACATCACATTGTTTATATATCTCTTCTGACAGCCAATCCTTGCAAAAATATAAAATAGAGAGATGTGCTAAACCAAAGGGCATAAAAGGTGTTTGCATATGAAACTGTTCCTGAAAGGAATTTCCACAAGCTCGACCATAACTGTTACTCATTGGGTGGCTAGGATACAGACAGGCAGGGAACTAAGTGCCCTTAATATGTTAATGCCACTCGGAGGTCTCCTGCTAATGCCAGTTAGAGTGCAAAATCTATTTAAAAAAATAAAATCAGCTGAAAAGTGCTATGTGCTGCTTTAAGTTAAATAGGAGGCACATTGAAACATCATTAATATTTGAGATGGTCTTTGATTTAAAACACTCATTAGTGCTTCCCAAGTATTGGAAAGCAAACCAGAGGGAGAATCAGCACTCTCTTAAGTGAGGACTCCTGAGGATCCTTGAGTTGTTGCTCATACAAACACCAGCCTAAAGCAGCTAGAATCCATTCCACACCAGTACCATCCATTTTTATTAGACAAATTAAAAAGGTGAATGTTCTAAGCTTTTTGTTGTTCAAGGACCACAGCTGTTGCCTGCTGCTTTCATAGTTGAATGCAATTCCCCATGACTTGTTTTGCCATCACCTCTTTTCTCAGCTTGGTCTGCCCAGGCAGATCTTAAGTACAGGTTTGGAAAGAAAAAGAGAAAATTCAGCAGTTTCGCTCATGCCAGTTGATAAATAGGAGAGGTTGGTATTTGCTAATGAAAGGCTCAGGGAATAAAAGATGTAGAGCAAGGAGGATATATCAGTGAAATGTCTTTTACAGAACAATGTGCTTGCAGGTTTGGGGGAAAAGACAATAAATGGCTAAGGAGGTCATAACAGACTGGGGAGGAAAGGTGTCAACACAGGCTAAAGATCAAACACAACTGGAATATAACCTAAGAGGTATCTGCGTGGCACTTAAATTATATTGTTCCAAGGCATGGATAAACATGGGTAAGTAAATCTCAAACTAAACAAAAACCTAAAATGTCAAATCAAATGAACAGGATGGATCAATTTGTAACAGTCTCATAGGCTGGTCTCTTTCCATATTAGGGGGAGGGAAAAGTGAAAAAAAAAAAAGTCAAATCACAGTTGTTACTTGCTAATAATCCAAGCAACCCATCTAAAAGATTGTGAAAACATAGCAGATGCCAGTAGATCTAAAATAAAGCACATTCAACTCAGAATGCAAATAGTTCTGAGACCGTAAGGTTTCCCTAAAGCTCTGGCAAACATTTGGCTGGATTGATATTTTGGGCACTGATCTGCATAGCATCTGATTGTGAACTGAATATGAGCAACACATAAAGGCAGATTTTTGCTGAAGAAAAAAAGGCTGCCTATTGCCTTCTGTGAGACTGAGAGATGAGTTACAAAAAGCCTTATGGCACATTGCCTTGATTTCTGTCAGCGTGTGGAGCCTCCGACCCTAATTTCCATCCTGGGGAACTTTGCAGCACAGCGCAGTGGGAAGAGGCAAGGGGTGTTCTCCAGTCTCTCAGACTGTCAAACTTATCCCTTAGAGGACAGTGCCAAAGGCCCTGGTTGAGGCCAGTAGCTGATGTAAACCAGAATAATCCCAATTCCAGTCAGCCTTGAAGTTTTACTCTGCCAAAACACACATTAGCTTTTGGGTTTGGGCCTGCCAGAAAAATAGTGGAAAATTACAGTAATGCTAGTTTTGCTATTCTTCTTCTCTCAATTTACTGTAGCATGCCAATGAAATACTGGAAGGAGTTTAATACTTAAATTTTGAACAGCAGTAGAGGTAGCTCCAATTTTTGGCAGTCATAAATGCTGTGGGTTAAAACATTGTTGGAACTTGTGTTGCAGAACAAACACCTCTGCTATCTAGTGAGTACAGAGACCACTGGCACATTTTAGTGTCTTGGGTGAACAGTCACAGTCCTTCAAATAGTATTTTACAGAAAACATCTGGGCATCAGACTTAATTCTGATTTTCTTGACGTTGTGCCACCTATAATGGCAGACTTAGATTAGACTATAAGAAAGCCCTTTTGAAAAGATTCCTGTCCCTTCTAATTAGGAATATGATAGTATAAATAACAATTTTCTATTGCCTTGGTGTTTATATTGTGATATCAAATACAAAATTGAATCTTTATTCACAGAAAATTACACTGCTAGAATTTAGTATTTTTCTGCTTGTTGACTTTAAAACTGTGCTGAATTTTCATGAGAATGGTTCATAGAGAAATGTTTATTTTTTAACTGTTAAAATATTTAATTTTTAAAATCAAACCAACAATTAAAACAGGCTAAACTTCAAAAATTTCTTTGAAAAACAAGTCAGGATTTTATCAGCATTGTAGGAGGGGTTGCAGTTTTTGCAATAATGGAAATGTCATTAAATGTTTCAGGTAGTCCAAATATTAGTTGTTGAGACTTACATTAAAATGCTTGGATTAAAAGCAGAGCCTATGCACTGCTAATTATCCATGTACTGTGTCTGGTGCAATTTGTGTCAAAAGCCAGTCAAACATCCAGCAACATTATGGTCTTACTGCCTAAGTACATAAGACTAAAGAAGCAGGGAGTTAAATTCTCCTGTCTGATGTAAGAAACTGTTCCTTAGTGCTGAAATCCACTGACATGGAAAGACAGGCAGGCTTTCATTGCAGCTAATGGCAGTGTACCTATCCTGTGAGTAATTACCAGTCTCCAGTCTTTGGTGCTTCTCTGCTCATGAGACTAATGTTTATTCAGAACAATAAATATAAGGTCTATGACACTTTTAAAGTAATGTTCAGATGTGTCTGTGTAACCATGGATGAGTGGTGCTAGTAGTTTTATGCTTTAGTAAACATATTTGACTCTCTGAGTGCTCCAGGGACAGTAGTGGAGTGTGGCAGATGCTGGAGAAGCTGTAATGATTTGCAATTCTGGATGAACTTGTGGTAATAGAGAGTGTAATGACAAGGTAGTGGGATCAGCTTTCATTGACTTCTTTTTCTGCTTCATACAGAATATTAATGATTCATTTAGCATTGATCTGTACAGATTCAGAGCATAGATTTGTATCAGTAATCTAGGAGATTGGTTAATTTTTATATCCTCATGCTAAGTAACTCTTACTAGTGCTCACAGCTGTCTCTGCGTAGTTAATGACCCTGAATAAATTCCATTATAATTCCTGGATGATGTGAAGGTTTTTCATGGTGAGGAACTGAAACCCTGCCCACCACCAGCTATCAGTCCAGGTGTAAATGAGCAGCCTTGCCCCTAGGCCGAGTAACTTTCACAAGGTGTTGAACATTACCCACTACCAGATACTTCAAATGGGAATTTAATGCACTGAGTCTCCCAGAAACAGGGCTAGCTTTCTCCCAGTCCTATGCAAAATTCATTCATGTGCTTAACTTTGTAAGAATCACTGTCAAAATCAACATTACTAATCATATACATAGATCTTAGCTTGATTTTTTTATAATTTGCCAATTCCAGACTTGTGTTTTCAGTTTCAGCCAAAAGTAATTTTTTTCAGTGTGTGATGCTTTCGGAAACGTTGTTTTTCGAACTTGCTAAAAGAAAAGGTACTTTTACTTGAAGTAATAATTTCATCTGGTCTGAGCATTGATGTGCCAAACTGAACAGGCTGGAAGGAATTTTTCCTTATTTTCTTTGTCACAGGTGAAGAGGAACATTTTGTAGGGGGTTACTTAAGGCACTTTTGAGTTACAAGTAAAAGGATTGTTTCTTTATTTGAAATTGTAGATACTTAATAATTGGACTCAGTAAAGTAAGGAAACGACTGTGGCTTTTGGGAAATGGGTTTCTAACCAGTAAGCATAAACCTGATACTGATAGAATGGGAGGAAGATCTGTATTTAATCAATTTGATCAAATTTAACCTTTGCAAAATTGAGCTTTGCCTGCATAAGTCATGCATGCACCTGCTGTGTAAAAGGAGGGAAATCTTCTGTATCTAGGAGACTACAGCCAGCTAATCAACTTTAACAGTATATTATTTTCATGTTTTAAAAATTTTTTCCTATCTAAATCCTAGGGACTGACTAACAAGAACACAGAGTACCTGTGGTGCCTTTTGATTTACAAGCTTCTAGGTTTGGACCATGACTCAAATTTGTCTTGCTCATAACTGCATGAGCAATGTGAAATTTAGAGTAGCTGTTGCAAAAGTGTAATAGAAGAAGTAGCTGAAATTTTCTCTTTAGTGATAATATTAAAACAAAAGAAATACAAAGATTGTGATTATCAAATGAAAATGGAATGATAAATGTTTCCTTTTGTGTTACAAAAGAATAGTCTTCTTCAGGTGCTAGAACTGTACTTAGGGCCAGTTTTAGATATCAATTTCATATTGTCTAGCACCTGACTCTACAGCAGGAACTGCTGATGTCAGTGGCACCATCTGTAGAGCAAGAAGTTACTCAGTGTGATCAAAGATGTAGAAACAGGCTCTCCATAATTTCAAAATGTTTTCCCATCTGGAGTCAGTATCATAAATACTTTAGTGGAAGACTCTGCCTGTTTTTCCTATCCAAACTGGGGAACCTTCAAGTCTTGTGTTACAGTGAAGATGGACATGGGTAGCAGTCTTGTAACAGCTACTGAAGCCACATGCAGTCCACAAAGCACTTTCTAAAGTCAATAGCATCATCTTATTTCAACCAGACTCTAGAATTCCTAGAATAACCTAAATAAAAAACTTTAAAATAGAGCTAATCCCCAATTTTTAATGGAATGCTAAATTAAATACTGTGTTCTTCACTTTTTAGAATATTTTCAGTGAAAATGCATGCCAATTCTTGAATGAAACAGAGGACAACATGGGAAGAGGAGATTAAATTTTCATTTGGGATTTTTTTAAATGAAAAAATTGTCTAGGCAGCTCCAAGTTACACAGGTAGACACTGTTAGGGAGTCAGCAAGCCACTTTAAGAAGTCTGGATAGATTTGTTTTACCCTGGGATTGCACAGAGAAGGGAGAGTAACTCTTGTACTATATCTGGTGTATCTTGCTGGAGAATTCCCTTTCGCTCTCTGGGCTTGTTTTACTGGCTATGTAGACAGATCTCTTTGGGGTTTTTTTGTTTTCTTCTCAAGGAACAGCCACCAAGCAATTAAATGAAAGCCACTTACCATTTCATAATTCACTTGAGTATCAGAATTTTTCATATAATGTTAAACTCCTCCACTGATTCGTTTATATATCATATAGTGCTTTATTAAAAAAATGTGGATACCTTCCACTATTTAATGCATCTAAGTGTGTAAATGGGGCATTGAGTAGACAGAAATGGAATTCTTATTTATCACTCCTTTACCTAAATTTACCCTTTAATTCTCTGCTATAGGTATTGCCTCACTTGCCCCTGTCTGGGAGATTCCAAACCACAAAGAAA